>JAQNBH010000007.1:20481145-20561145 GCA_028752905.1 Cladorhizidae sp. MBARI D1340-BT2 | reverse complement strand
AGCCCCAGCACCTAGCACTCCAGTGTCAGCCCCAGCACCAACACTCCAGTGTCAGCCCCAGCACCTAGCACTCCAGTGTCAGCCCCAGCACCTAGCACTCCAGTGTCAGCACCTAGCACTCCAGTGTCAGCCCCAGCACTCCAGTGTCAGCCCCAGCACCTAGCACTCCAGTGTCAGCCCCAGCACCTAGCACTCCAGTGTCAGCCCCAGCACCTAGCACTCCAGTGTCAGCCCCAGCACTCCAGTGTCAGCCCCAGCACTCCAGTGTCAGCCCCAGCAACTAGCACTCCAGTGTCAGCCCCAGCACCTAGCACTCCAGTGTCAGTCAGCCCCAGCACCTAGCACTCCAGTGTCAGCCCCAGCACCTAGCACTCCAGTGTCAGCCCCAGCACCTAGCACTCCAGTGTCAGCCCCAGCACCTAGCACTCCAGTGTCAGCCCCAGCACCTAGCACTCCAGTGTCAGCCCCAGCACCTAGCACTCCAGTGTCAGCCCCAGCACCTAGCACTCCAGTGTCAGCCCCAGCACCTAGCATTCCAGTGTCAGCCCCAGCACCTAGTACTCCAGTGTCAGCCCCAGCACCTAGCACTCCAGTGTCAGCCCCAGCACTAGCACTCCAGTGTCAGCCCCAGCACCTAGCACTCCAGTGTCAGCCCCAGCACCTAGCACTCCAGTGTCAGCCCCAGCACCTAGCACTCCAGTGTCAGCCCCAGCACTCCAGTGTCAGCCCCAGCACCTAGCACTCCAATGTCAGCCCCAGCACCTAGCACTCCAGTGTCAGCACCTAGCACTCCAGTGTCAGCCCCAGCACCAACACTCCAGTGTCAGCCCCAGCACCTAGCACTCCAGTGTCAGCCCCAGCACCTAGCACTCCAGTGTCAGCCCCAGCACTCCAGTGTCAGCCCCAGCACCTAGCACTCCAGTGTCAGCCCCAGCACTCCAGTGTCAGCCCCAGCACCTAGCACTCCAGTGTCAGCCCCAGCACCTAGCACTCCAGTGTCAGCCCCAGCACCTAGCACTCCAGTGTCAGCCCCAGCACCTAGCACTCCAGTGTCAGCCCCAGCACCTAGCACTCCAGTGTCAGCCCCAGCACCTAGCACTCCAGTGTCAGCCCCAGCACCTAGCACTCCAGTGTCAGCCCCAGCACCTAGCACTCCAGTGTCAGCCCCAGCACCTAGCACTCCAGTGTCACCCCCAGCACCTAGCACTCCAGTGTCAGCCCCAGCACCTAGCACTCCAGTGTCAGCCCCAGCACTCCAGTGTCAGCCCCAGCACCTAGCACTCCAGTATCAGCCCC
This sequence comes from Cladorhizidae sp. MBARI D1340-BT2, assembly GCA_028752905.1. Lineage (NCBI taxonomy): Eukaryota > Metazoa > Porifera > Demospongiae > Poecilosclerida > Cladorhizidae > Cladorhizidae sp. MBARI D1340-BT2. The sequence goes on along the minus strand of JAQNBH010000007.1, from coordinate 20,559,849 downwards.
AGCAACTAGCACTCCAGTGTTAGCCCCAGCACCCAGCACTCCAGTGTCAGCCCCAGCACCTAGCACTCCAGTGTCACCCCCAGCACCTAGCACTCCAGTGTTAGCCCCAGAACCTAGCACTCCAGTGTCAGCCCCAGCACCTAGCACTCCAGTGTCAGCCCCAGCACCTAGCACTCCAGTGTTAGTCAGCCCCAGCACCTAGCACTCCAGTGTCAGCCCCAGCACCTAGCACTCCAGTGTCAGCCCCAGCACCTAGTACTACAGTGTCAGCCCCAGCACCTAGCACTCCAGTGTCAGCCCCAGCACCTAGCACTCCAGTGTCAGCCCCAGCACCTAGCACTCCAGTGTCAGCCCCAGCACCTAGCACTCCAGTGTCAGCCCCAGCACCTAGCACTCCAGTGTCAGCCCCAGCACCTAGCACTCCAGTGTCAGCCCCAGCACCTAGCACTCCAGTGTCAGTCAGCCCCAGCACCTAGCACTCCAGTGTCAGCCCCAGCACCTAGCACTCCAGTGTCAGCCCCAGCACCTAGCACTCCAGTGTCAGCCCCAGCACCTAGCACTCCAGTGTCAGCCCCAGCACCTAGTACTCCAGTGTCAGCCCCAGCATCTAGCACTCCAGTGTCAGCCCCAGCACCTAGCACTCCAGTGTCAGCCCCAGCACCTAGCACTCCAGTGTCAGCCCCAGCACCTAGCACTCCAGTGTCAGCCCCAGCACCTAGCAACTCCAGTGTCAGCCCCAGCACCTAGCACTCCAGTGTCAGCCCCAGCACTCCAGTGTCAGCCCCAGCAACTAGCACTCCAGTGTCAGCCCCAGCATCTAGCACTCCAGTGTCAGCCCCAGCACCTAGTACTCCAGTGTCAGCCCCAGCATCTAGCACTCCAGTGTCAGCCCCAGCAACTAGCACTCCAGTGTCAGTCAGTCCCAGCACCTAGCACTCCAGTGTCAGCCCCAGCACCTAGCACTCCAGTGTCAGCCCCAGCACTCCAGTGTCAGCCCCAGCACCTAGCACTCCAGTGTCAGCCCCAGCACCTAGCACTCCAGTGTCAGCCCCAGCAACTAGCACTCCAGTGTCAGCCCCAGCACCTAGCACTCCAGTGTCAGCCCCAGCACCTAGCACTCCAGTGTCAGTCCCAGCACCTAGCACTCCAGTGTCAGCCCCAGCACCTAGCACTCCAGTGTCGGCCCCAGCCCCTAGCACTCCAGTGTCAGCCCCAGCACCTAGCACTCCAGTGTCAGCCCCAGCACTCCAGTGTCAGCCCCAGCACCTAGCACTCCAATGTCAGCCCCAGCACCTAGCACTCCAGTGTCAGCACCTAGCACTCCAGTGTCAGCCCCAGCACCAACACTCCAGTGTCAGCCCCAGCACCTAGCACTCCAGTGTCAGCCCCAGCACCTAGCACTCCAGTGTCAGCCCCAGCACCTAGCACTCCAGTGTCAGCCCCAGCACTCCAGTGTCAGCCCCAGCACCTAGCACTCCAGTGTCAGCCCCAGCACCTAGCACTCCAGTGTCAGCCCCAGCACTCCAGTGTCAGCCCCAGCACCTAGCACTCCAGTGTCAGCCCCAGCACTCCAGTGTCAGCCCCAGCACCTAGCACTCCAGTGTCAGCCCCAGCACTCCAGTGTCAGCCCCAGCACCTAGCACTCCAGTGTCAGCCCCAGCACCTAGCACTCCAGTGTCAGCCCCAGCACCTAGCACTCCAGTGTCAGCCCCAGCACCTAGCACTCCAGTGTCAGCCCCAGCACCTAGCACTCCAGTGTCAGCCCCAGCACCTAGCACTCCAGTGTCAGCCCCAGCACCTAGCACTCCAGTGTCAGCCCCAGCACCTAGCACTCCAGTGTCAGCCCCAGCACCTAGCACTCCAGTGTCAGCCCCAGCACCTAGCACTCCAGTGTCAGCCCCAGCACCTAGCACTCCAGTGTCAGCCCCAGCACCTAGCACTCCAGTGTCAGCCCCAGCACCTAGCACTCCAGTGTCAGCCCCAGCACTCCAGTGTCAGCCCCAGCACCTAGCACTCCAGTATCAGCCCCAGCAACTAGCACTCCAGTGTTAGCCCCAGCACCCAGCACTCCAGTGTCAGCCCCAGCAGCTAGCACTCCAGTGTCACCCCCAGCACCTAGCACTCCAGTGTTAGCCCCAGCACCTAGCACTCCAGTGTCAGCCCCAGCACCTAGCACTCCAGTGTTAGTCAGCCCCAGCACCTAGCACTCCAGTGTCAGCCCCAGCACCTAGCACTCCAGTGTCAGCCCCAGCACCTAGCACTCCAGTGTCAGCCCCAGCACCTAGCACTCCAGTGTCAGCCCCAGCACCTAGCACTCCAGTGTCAGCCCCAGCACCTAGCACTCCAGTGTCAGTCCCAGCACCTAGCACTCCAGTGTCAGCCCCAGCACCTAGTACTACAGTGTCAGCCCCAGCACCTAGCACTCCAGTGTCAGCCCCAGCACCTAGCACTCCAGTGTCAGCCCCAGCACCTAGCACTCCAGTGTCAGCCCCAGCACCTAGCACTCCAGTGTCAGCCCCAGCACCTAGCACTCCAGTGTCAGCCCCAGCACCTAGCACTCCAGTGTCAGCCCCAGCACCTAGCACTCCAGTGTCAGTCAGCCCCAGCACCTAGCACTCCAGTGTCAGCCCCAGCACCTAGCACTCCAGTGTCAGCCCCAGCACCTAGCACTCCAGTGTCAGCCCCAGCACCTAGCACTCCAGTGTCAGCCCCAGCACCTAGTACTCCAGTGTCAGCCCCAGCATCTAGCACTCCAGTGTCAGCCCCAGCACCTAGCACTCCAGTGTCAGCCCCAGCACCTAGCACTCCAGTGTCAGCCCCAGCACCTAGCACTCCAGTGTCAGCCCCAGCACCTAGCAACTCCAGTGTCAGCCCCAGCACCTAGCACTCCAGTGTCAGCCCCAGCACTCCAGTGTCAGCCCCAGCAACTAGCACTCCAGTGTCAGCCCCAGCATCTAGCACTCCAGTGTCAGCCCCAGCACCTAGTACTCCAGTGTCAGCCCCAGCATCTAGCACTCCAGTGTCAGCCCAAGCAACTAGCACTCCAGTGTCAGTCAGTCCCAGCACCTAGCACTCCAGTGTCAGCCCCAGCACTTAGAACTCCAGTGTCAGCCCCAGCACTCCAGTGTCAGCCCCAGCACCTAGCACTCCAGTGTCAGCCCCAGCACCTAGCACTCCAGTGTCAGCCCCAGCAACTAGCACTCCAGTGTCAGCCCCAGCACCTAGCACTCCAGTGTCAGCCCCAGCACCTAGCACTCCAGTGTCAGTCCCAGCACCTAGCACTCCAGTGTCAGCCCCAGCACCTAGCACTCCAGTGTCAGCCCCAGCCCCTAGCACTCCAGTGTCAGCCCCAGCACCAACACTCCAGTGTCAGCCCCAGCACCTAGCACTCCAGTGTCAGCCCCAGCACCTAGCACTCCAGTGTCAGCCCCAGCAACTAGCACTCCAGTGTCAGCCCCAGCACCTAGCACTCCAGTGTCAGCCCCAGCACCTAGCACTCCAGTGTCAGCCCCAGCAACTAGCACTCCAGTGTCAGCCCCAGCACCTAGCACTCCAGTGTCAGCCCCAGCACCTAGCACTCCAGTGTCAGCCCCAGCACCTAGCACTCCAGTGTCAGCCCCAGCACCTAGCACTCCAGTGTCAGCCCCAGCACCTAGCACTCCAGTGTCAGCCCCAGCACCTAGCACTCCAGTGTCAGCCCCAGCACCTAGCACTCCAGTGTCAGCCCCAGCACCTAGCACTCCAGTGTCAGCCCCAGCACCTAGCACTCCAGTGTCAGCCCCAGCACCTAGCACTCCAGTGTCAGCCCCAGCACCTAGCACTCCAGTGTCACCCCCAGCACCTAGCACTCCAGTGTCAGCCCCAGCACCTAGCACTCCAGTGTCAGCCCCAGCACTCCAGTGTCAGCCCCAGCACCTAGCACTCCAGTATCAGCCCCAGCAACTAGCACTCCAGTGTTAGCCCCAGCACCCAGCACTCCAGTGTCAGCCCCAGCACCTAGCACTCCAGTGTCACCCCCAGCACCTAGCACTCCAGTGTTAGCCCCAGCACCTAGCACTCCAGTGTCAGCCCCAGCACCTAGCACTCCAGTGTTAGTCAGCCCCAGCACCTAGCACTCCAGTGTCAGCCCCAGCACCTAGCACTCCAGTGTCAGCCCCAGCACCTAGTACTACAGTGTCAGCCCCAGCACCTAGCACTCCATTGTCAGCCCCAGCACCTAGCACTCCAGTGTCAGCCCCAGCACCTAGCACTCCAGTGTCAGCCCCAGCACCTAGCACTCCAGTGTCAGCCCCAGCACCTAGCACTCCAGTGTCAGCCCCAGCACCTAGCACTCCAGTGTCAGTCCCAGCACCTAGCACTCCAGTGTCAGCCCCAGCACCTAGTACTACAGTGTCAGCCCCAGCACCTAGCACTCCAGTGTCAGCCCCAGCACCTAGCACTCCAGTGTCAGCCCCAGCACCTAGCACTCCAGTGTCAGTCAGCCCCAGCACCTAGCACTCCAGTGTCAGCCCCAGCACCTAGCACTCCAGTGTCAGTCAGCCCCAGCACCTAGCACTCCAGTGTCAGCCCCAGCACCTAGCACTCCAGTGTCAGTCAGCCCCAGCACCTAGCACTCCAGTGTCAGCCCCAGCACCTAGCACTCCAGTGTCAGCCCCAGCACCTAGCACTCCAGTGTCAGCCCCAGCACCTAGCACTCCAGTGTCAGCCCCAGCACCTAGTACTCCAGTGTCAGCCCCAGCATCTAGCACTCCATTGTCAGCCCCAGCACCTAGCACTCCAGTGTCAGCCCCAGCACCTAGCACTCCAGTGTCAGCCCCAGCACCTAGCACTCTAGTGTCAGCCCCAGCACCTAGCAACTCCAGTGTCAGCCCCAGCACCTAGCACTCCAGTGTCAGCCCCAGCACTCCAGTGTCAGCCCCAGCAACTAGCACTCCAGTGTCAGCCCCAGCATCTAGCACTCCAGTGTCAGCCCCAGCACCTAGTACTCCAGTGTCAGCCCCAGCATCTAGCACTCCAGTGTCAGCCCAAGCAACTAGCACTCCAGTGTCAGTCAGTCCCAGCACCTAGCACTCCAGTGTCAGCCCCAGCACTTAGCACTCCAGTGTCAGCCCCAGCACTCCAATGTCAGCCCCAGCACCTAGCACTCCAGTGTCAGCCCCAGCACCTAGCACTCCAGTGTCAGCCCCAGCAACTAGCACTCCAGTGTCAGCCCCAGCACCTAGCACTCCAGTGTCAGCCCCAGCACCTAGCACTCCAGTGTCAGTCCCAGCACCTAGCACTCCAGTGTCAGCCCCAGCACCTAGCACTCCAGTGTCAGCCCCAGCCCCTAGCACTCCAGTGTCAGCCCCAGCACCAACACTCCAGTGTCAGCCCCAGCACCTAGCACTCCAGTGTCAGCCCCAGCACCTAGCACTCCAGTGTCAGCCCCAGCAACTAGCACTCCAGTGTCAGCCCCAGCACCTAGCACTCCAGTGTCAGCCCCAGCACCTAGCACTCCAGTGTCAGCCCCAGCAACTAGCACTCCAGTGTCAGCCCCAGCACCTAGCACTCCAGTGTCAGCCCCAGCACTCCAGTGTCAGCCCCAGCACCTAGCACTCCAGTATCAGCCCCAGCAACTAGCACTCCAGTGTTAGCCCCAGCACCAAGCACTCCAGTGTCAGCCCCAGCACCTAGCACTCCAGTGTCACCCCCAGCACCTAGCACTCCAGTGTTAGCCCCAGCACCTAGCACTCCAGTGTCAGCCCCAGCACCTAGCACTCCAGTGTTAGTCAGCCCCAGCACCTAGCACTCCAGTGTCAGCCCCAGCACCTAGCACTCCAGTGTCAGCCCCAGCACCTAGTACTACAGTGTCAGCCCCAGCACCTAGCACTCCAGTGTCAGCCCCAGCACCTAGCACTCCAGTGTCAGCCCCAGCACCTAGCACTCCAGTGTCAGCCCCAGCACCTAGCACTCCAGTGTCAGTCCCAGCACCTAGCACTCCAGTGTCAGCCCCAGCACCTAGTACTACAGTGTCAGCCCCAGCACCTAGCACTCCAGTGTCAGCCCCAGCACCTAGCACTCCAGTGTCAGCCCCAGCACCTAGCACTCCAGTGTCAGCCCCAGCACCTAGCACTCCAGTGTCAGCCCCAGCACCTAGCACTCCAGTGTCAGCCCCAGCACCTAGCACTCCAGTGTCAGCCCCAGCACCTAGCACTCCAGTGTCAGTCAGCCCCAGCACCTAGCACTCCAGTGTCAGCCCCAGCACCTAGCACTCCAGTGTCAGCCCCAGCACCTAGCACTCCAGTGTCAGCCCCAGCACCTAGCACTCCAGTGTCAGCCCCAGCACCTAGTACTCCAGTGTCAGCCCCAGCATCTAGCACTCCAGTGTCAGCCCCAGCACCTAGCACTCCAGTGTCAGCCCCAGCACCTAGCACTCCAGTGTCAGCCCCAGCACCTAGCACTCCAGTGTCAGCCCCAGCACCTAGCAACTCCAGTGTCAGCCCCAGCACCTAGCACTCCAGTGTCAGTCAGCCCCAGCACCTAGCACTCCAGTGTCAGCCCCAGCACTCCAATGTCAGCCCCAGCACCTAGCACTCCAGTGTCAGCCCCAGCACCTAGCACTCCAGTGTCAGTCAGCCCCAGCACCTAGCACTCCAGTGTCAGCCCCAGCACCTAGCACTCCAGTGTCAGTCTCAGCACCTAGCACTCCAGTGTCAGCCCCAGCACCTAGCACTCCAGTGTCAGCCCCAGCAACTAGCACTCCAGTGTCAGCCCCAGCACCTAGCACTCCAGTGTCAGTCAGCCCCAGCACCTAGCACTCCAGTGTCAGCCCCAGCACCTAGCAATCCAGTGTCAGCCCCAGCACCTAGCACTCCAGTGTCAGCCCCAGCACCTAGCACTCCAGTGTCAGCCCCAGCACCTAGCACTCCAGTGTCAGTCCCAGCACCTAGCACTCCAGTGTCAGCCCCAGCACCTAGCACTCCAGTGTCAGCCCCAGCACTCCAGTGTCAGCCCCAGCAACTAGCACTCCAGTGTCAGCCCCAGCACCTAGCACTCCAGTGTCAGTCAGCCCCAGCACCTAGCACTCCAGTGTCAGCCCCAGCACCTAGCACTCCAGTGTCAGCCCCAGCACCTAGCACTCCAGTGTCAGCCCCAGCACCTAGCACTCCAGTGTCAGCCCCAGCACCTAGCACTCCAGTGTCAGCCCCAGCACCTAGCACTCCAGTGTCAGCCCCAGCACCTAGCACTCCAGTGTCAGCCCCAGCACCTAGCACTCCAGTGTCAGCCCCAGCACCTAGTACTCCAGTGTCAGCCCCAGCACCTAGCACTCCAGTGTCAGCCCCAGCACTAGCACTCCAGTGTCAGCCCCAGCACCTAGCACTCCAGTGTCAGCCCCAGCACCTAGCACTCCAGTGTCAGCCCCAGCACTCCAGTGTCAGCCCCAGCACCTAGCACTCCAATGTCAGCCCCAGCACCTAGCACTCCAGTGTCAGCACCTAGCACTCCAGTGTCAGCCCCAGCACCAACACTCCAGTGTCAGCCCCAGCACCTAGCACTCCAGTGTCAGCCCCAGCACCTAGCACTCCAGTGTCAGCCCCAGCACCTAGCACTCCAGTGTCAGCCCCAGCACTCCAGTGTCAGCCCCAGCACCTAGCACTCCAGTGTCAGCCCCAGCACCTAGCACTCCAGTGTCAGCCCCAGCACCTAGCACTCCAGTGTCAGCCCCAGCACTCCAGTGTCAGCCCCAGCACCTAGCACTCCAGTGTCAGCCCCAGCACCTAGCACTCCAGTGTCAGCCCCAGCACCTAGCACTCCAGTGTCAGCCCCAGCACCTAGCACTCCAGTGTCAGCCCCAGCACCTAGCACTCCAGTGTCAGCCCCAGCACCTAGCACTCCAGTGTCAGCCCCAGCACCTAGCACTCCAGTGTCAGCCCCAGCACCTAGCACTCCAGTGTCAGCCCCAGCACCTAGCACTCCGGTGTCAGCCCCAGCACCTAGCACTCCAGTGTCAGCCCCAGCACCTAGCACTCCAGTGTCACCCCCAGCACCTAGCACTCCAGTGTCAGCCCCAGCACCTAGCACTCCAGTGTCAGCCCCAGCACTCCAGTGTCAGCCCCAGCACCTAGCACTCCAGTATCAGCCCCAGCAACTAGCACTCCAGTGTTAGCCCCAGCACCCAGCACTCCAGTGTCAGCCCCAGCACCTAGCACTCCAGTGTCACCCCCAGCACCTAGCACTCCAGTGTTAGCCCCAGCACCTAGCACTCCAGTGTCAGCCCCAGCACCTAGCACTCCAGTGTTAGTCAGCCCCGGCACCTAGCACTCCAGTGTCAGCCCCAGCACCTAGCACTCCAGTGTCAGCCCCAGCACCTAGTACTACAGTGTCAGCCCCAGCACCTAGCACTCCAGTGTCAGCCCCAGCACCTAGCACTCCAGTGTCAGCCCCAGCACCTAGCATTCCAGTGTCAGCCCCAGCACCTAGCACTCCAGTGTCAGTCCCAGCACCTAGCACTCCAGTGTCAGCCCCAGCACCTAGTACTACAGTGTCAGCCCCAGCACCTAGCACTCCAGTGTCAGCCCCAGCACCTAGCACTCCAGTGTCAGCCCCAGCACCTAGCACTCCAGTGTCAGCCCCAGCACCTAGCACTCCAGTGTCAGCCCCAGCAACTAGCACTCCAGTGTCAGCCCCAGCACCTAGCACTCCAGTGTCAGCCCCAGCACCTAGCACTCCAGTGTCAGTCAGCCCCAGCACCTAGCACTCCAGTGTCAGCCCCAGCACCTAGCACTCCAGTGTCAGCCCCAGCACCTAGCACTCCAGTGTCAGCCCCAGCACCTAGCACTCCAGTGTCAGCCCCAGCACCTAGTACTCCAGTGTCAGCCCCAGCATCTAGCACTCCAGTGTCAGCCCCAGCACCTAGCACTCCAGTGTCAGCCCCAGCACCTAGCACTCCAGTGTCAGCCCCAGCACCTAGCACTCCAGTGTCAGCCCCAGCACCTAGCAACTCCAGTGTCAGCCCCAGCACCTAGCACTCCAGTGTCAGCCCCAGCACTCCAGTGTCAGCCCCAGCAACTAGCACTCCAGTGTCAGCCCCAGCATCTAGCACTCCAGTGTCAGCCCCAGCACCTAGTACTCCAGTGTCAGCCCCAGCATCTAGCACTCCAGTGTCAGCCCCAGCAACTAGCACTCCAGTGTCAGTCAGTCCCAGCACCTAGCACTCCAGTGTCAGCCCCAGCACCTAGCACTCCAGTGTCAGCCCCAGCACTCCAGTGTCAGCCCCAGCACCTAGCACTCCAGTGTCAGCCCCAGCACCTAGCACTCCAGTGTCAGCCCCAGCAACTAGCACTCCAGTGTCAGCCCCAGCACCTAGCACTCCAGTGTCAGCCCCAGCACCTAGCACTCCAGTGTCAGTCCCAGCACCTAGCACTCCAGTGTCAGCCCCAGCACCTAGCACTCCAGTGTCAGCCCCAGCCCCTAGCACTCCAGTGTCAGCCCCAGCACCAACACTCCAGTGTCAGCCCCAGCACCTAGCACTCCAGTGTCAGCCCCAGCCCCTAGCACTCCAGTGTCAGCCCCAGCACCAACACTCCAGTGTCAGCCCCAGCACCTAGCACTCCAGTGTCAGCCCCAGCACCTAGCACTCCAGTGTCAGCCCCAGCAACTAGCACTCCAGTGTCAGCCCCAGCACCTAGCACTCCAGTGTCAGCCCCAGCACCTAGCACTCCAGTGTCAGCCCCAGCAACTAGCACTCCAGTGTCAGCCCCAGCACCTAGCACTCCAGTGTCAGCCCCAGCACCTAGCACTCCAGTGTCAGCCCCAGCACCTAGCACTCCAGTGTCAGCCCCAGCACCTAGCACTCCAGTGTCAGCCCCAGCACCTAGCACTCCAGTGTCAGCCCCAGCACCTAGCACTCCAGTGTCAGTCAGCCCCAGCACCTAGCACTCCAGTGTCAGCCCCAGCACCTAGCACTCCAGTGTCAGTCAGCCCCAGCACCTAGCACTCCAGTGTCAGCCCCAGCACCTAGCACTCCAGTGTCAGTCTCAGCACCTAGCACTCCAGTGTCAGCCCCAGCACCTAGCACTCCAGTGTCAGCCCCAGCAACTAGCACTCCAGTGTCAGCCCCAGCACCTAGCACTCCAGTGTCAGTCAGCCCCAGCACCTAGCACTCCAGTGTCAGTCAGCCCCAGCCACAGCACTCCAGTGTCAGCCCCAGCCCCAGCACTCCAGTGTCAGCCCCAGCACCTAGCACTCCAGTGTCAGCCCCAGCACCTAGCACTCCAGTGTCAGCCCCAGCACCTAGCACTCCAGTGTCAGCCCCAGCACCTAGCAATCCAGTGTCAGCCCCAGCACCTAGCACTCCAGTGTCAGCCCCAGCACCTAGCACTCCAGTGTCAGCCCCAGCAACTAGCACTCCAGTGTCAGTCCCAGCACCTAGCACTCCAGTGTCAGTCCCAGCACCTAGCACTCCAGTGTCAGCCCCAGCACCTAGCACTCCAGTGTCAGTCAGCCCCAGCACCTAGCACTCCAGTGTCACCCCCAGCACCTAGCACTCCAGTGTCAGCCCCAGCACCTAGCACTCCAGTGTCAGCCCCAGCAACTAGCACTCCAGTGTCAGCCCCAGCACCTAGCACTCCAGTGTCAGCCCCAGCACCTAGCACTCCAGTGTCAGCCCCAGCACCTAGCACTCCAGTGTCAGTCAGCCCCAGCACCTAGCACTCCAGTGTCACCCCCAGCACCTAGCACTCCAGTGTCAGCCCCAGCAACTAGCACTCCAGTGTCAGCCCCAGCACCTAGCACTCCAGTGTCAGCCCCAGCACCTAGCACTCCAGTGTCAGCCCCAGCACCTAGCACTCCAGTGTCAGTCAGCCCCAGCACCTAGCACTCCAGTGTCAGCCCCAGCACCTAGCACTCCAGTGTCAGCCCCAGCACCTAGCACTCCAGTGTCAGCCCCAGCACCTAGTACTCCAGTGTCAGCCCCAGCACCTAGCACTCCAGTGTCAGCCCCAGCACTAGCACTCCAGTGTCAGCCCCAGCACCTAGCACTCCAGTGTCAGCCCCAGCACCTAGCACTCCAGTGTCAGCCCCAGCACTCCAGTGTCAGCCCCAGCACCTAGCACTCCAATGTCAGCCCCAGCACCTAGCACTCCAGTGTCAGCACCTAGCACTCCAGTGTCAGCCCCAGCACCAACACTCCAGTGTCAGCCCCAGCACCTAGCACTCCAGTGTCAGCCCCAGCACCTAGCACTCCAGTGTCAGCCCCAGCACCTAGCACTCCAGTGTCAGCCCCAGCACTCCAGTGTCAGCCCCAGCACCTAGCACTCCAGTGTCAGCCCCAGCACCTAGCACTCCAGTGTCAGCCTCAGCACCTAGCACTCCAGTGTCAGCCCCAGCACCTAGCACTCCAGTGTCAGCCCCAGCACCTAGCACTCCAGTGTCAGCCCCAGCACCTAGCACTCCAGTGTCAGCCCCAGCACCTAGCACTCCAGTCTCAGCCCCAGCACCTAGCACTCCAGTGTCAGTCAGCCCCAGCACCTAGCACTCCAGTGTCAGCCCCAGCACCTAGCACTCCAGTGTCAGCCCCAGCACCTAGCACTCCAGTGTCAGCCCCAGCACCTAGCACTCCAGTGTCAGCCCCAGCACCTAGCACTCCAGTGTCAGTCAGCCCCAGCACCTAGCACTCCAGTGTCACCCCCAGCACCTAGCACTCCAGTGTCACCCCCAGCACCTAGCACTCCAGTGTCAGCCCCAGCACCTAGCACTCCAGTGTCAGCCCCAGCACCTAGCACTCCAGTGTCAGCCCCAGCACCTAGCACTCCAGTGTCAGCCCCAGCAACTAGCACTCCAGTGTCAGCTCCAGCACCTAGCACTCCAGTGTCAGCCCCAGCACCTAGCACTCCAGTGTCAGCCCCAGCACCTAGCACTCCAGTGTCAGCCCCAGCACCTAGCACTCCAGTGTCAGCCCCAGCACCTAGCACTCCAGTGTCAGTCAGCCCCAGCACCTAGCACTCCAGTGTCAGCCCCAGCACCTAGCACTCCAGTGTCAGCCCCAGCACCTAGCAACTCCAGTGTCAGCCCCAGCACCTAGTACTCCAGTGTCAGCCCCAGCACTCCAGTGTCAGCCCCAGCAACTAGCACTCCAGTGTCAGCCCCAGCATCTAGCACTCCAGTGTCAGCCCCAGCACCTAGTACTCCAGTGTCAGCCCCAGCATCTAGCACTCCAGAGTACTCCAGTGTCAGCCCCAGCATCTAGCACTCCAGTGTCAGCCCCAGCAACTAGCACTCCAGTGTCAGTCAGTCCCAGCACCTAGCACTCCAGTGTCAGCCCCAGCACCTAGCACTCCAGTGTCAGCCCCAGCACTCCAGTGTCAGCCCCAGCACCTAGCACTCCAGTGTCAGCCCCAGCACCTAGCACTCCAGTGTCAGCCCCAGCAACTAGCACTCCAGTGTCAGCCCCAGCACCTAGCACTCCAGTGTCAGCCCCAGCACCTAGCACTCCAGTGTCAGTCCCAGCACCTAGCACTCCAGTGTCAGCCCCAGCACCTAGCACTCCAGTGTCAGCCCCAGCCCCTAGCACTCCAGTGTCAGCCCCAGCACCAACACTCCAGTGTCAGCCCCAGCACCTAGCACTCCAGTGTCATCCCCAGCACCTAGCACTCCAGTGTCAGCCCCAGCAACTAGCACTCCAGTGTCAGCCCCAGCACCTAGCACTCCAGTGTCAGCCCCAGCACCTAGCACTCCAGTGTCAGCCCCAGCAACTAGCACTCCAGTGTCAGCCCCAGCACCTAGCACTCCAGTGTCAGCCCCAGCACCTAGCACTCCAGTGTCAGCCCCAGCACCTAGCACTCCAGTGTCAGCCCCAGCAACTAGCACTCCAGTGTCAGTCCCAGCACCTAGCACTCCAGTGTCAGTCCCAGCACCTAGCACTCCAGTGTCAGCCCCAGCACCTAGCACTCCAGTGTCAGTCAGCCCCAGCACCTAGCACTCCAGTGTCACCCCCAGCACCTAGCACTCCAGTGTCAGCCCCAGCACCTAGCACTCCAGTGTCAGCCCCAGCACCTAGCACTCCAGTGTCAGTCAGCCCCAGCACCTAGCACTCCAGTGTCACCCCCAGCACCTAGCACTCCAGTGTCAGCCCCAGCAACTAGCACTCCAGTGTCAGCCCCAGCACCTAGCACTCCAGTGTCAGTCAGCCCCAGCACCTAGCACTCCAGTGTCAGCCCCAGCACCTAGCACTCCAGTGTCAGCCCCAGCACCTAGCACTCCAGTGTCAGCCCCAGTACCTAGCACTCCAGTGTCAGCCCCAGCAACTAGCACTCCAGTGTCAGTCAGCCCCAGCACCTAGCACTCCAGTGGTTTCCTTCCCAATAGGATGAATAGCAGCAATGCTCACATATTTTTCCTTCTGCATGGACTCAGCTCTGTTGGCCACTACACCTTGACCTTCAGGTGGCAGGTTGCATAGGAAGGTGCAAAGGAGTCCACATAAGTGGCTTCCCACATGACAATACGACCATTCTTCCAGGGCTCGGTGGAGGCTCCATCAGGTCGCTTGCCATCAGAGCAAGAAATGCCTGAAGGCTCCAGTTGCTAATAGAGGCAAGATTTTTATCCTTAGGTAGGTTACGTCCCTTCACAGAGGACCCAAGGCACACAGGAACTGCTAATTGCTGCTAAGAAGAAAGCTGCAAAGTGTTGTGGCAGAGATATATATGGGCTTTGTTGTGTGTACGTCCATGGGGGGTGAGGTGGCAAAACACATGCCCATACACGCCCACACAACAACAAGCTCTTTTGGGTATCCACCTGTTTGAAATATGAAATGTGGGTCAAAACTGTCACAATTTGACATTTGGTTTTTGAATCTTGAATTCAAACGCAGCTCCTTGATTGGCCTGTATCTAGAGCCCTGTGTTTGAGTCACATTGTGGCAGAGTTGAGGGATGATGATCCCCACAGTTCCAACAGCCTTGCTATCTGCTACTCTGGTGTGGCCAGTCTATGCTCAAAAACAGGTTTATTATGCTACACACGTAACCTCATTCCCACGAGACATTGATGCAATTATGATTTCATCTACGGTAGATGCTTGGTTGCTTGGTTTTTATTCAGGAATTTAATATTGATGGAAGTGTTGGGATTCGAAATTTCATATCTGAAATGATTTTTTTCTTGTTGGACATCTTCACAACCGAATGTAATTGTATAGCATAAAATGTGTGTGTGTTGTGCATGTAGAGTGTAGAGAGAGAGTTAGCCGGCATCTGTGCATTGCTAATATGAATACCTCTGTGGGGTGTCTGTAGTGTATATATATATATAGTCTTAGAAATAAAACAGGCCTCTGTGCATTGCTTAAAATACCTCTGAGGGGTGTGCGTAGTGTATATTATATAATTATAGTGAAACGGGCCTCTGTATTATAATGTGCCTCTATGGGGGGTGTCTCTGTGGTTCTTCTCTCAGTGAGGGCTCTCTGCAAGCTCATCAAGGGTGAATTTCCCGTCCGGCACCCAAGTGACTATGTCAGTTCCACCGACAAGAAAGCCTACTTGGTTTCAAGACCTACGCTGCGAGCTACACAGACAAAGATTTCCTTCATCTTAAACGTTGGGATTACCAGCAGAGCAATGGTCCTGCTTTTCCAAGAGGCCGTTTCTAACGGTGTCATTTTTGACATCACCTTCAGTGGAATCGACATGAAATCACTGGAGATCTTTCGTCAATTTGGAGTATTTAATTTCTTCAACAGTCCAAGCTATTCTAACATCATCTTGGAGCCGACATTATTCGATCTTGGCATCTACATGCACACTTGCGGTGTTCCCAGGTTACAAAGAGGTGGATGTTTGTGTCTGAATAATACACATGCATCTTTGTCATCTACATCGTACAAGGCTCTACTCAGCAAGGTTCTTTGTAACCTCTCTTCTCCCATCTCGTTGGTGCTGACACAGTACGCGAGGGATATTTTCTCAGCCTTGCTACTACAGCCAAGAGTTCGACTGCGAGCCGTTAGAATACTACCTCCTCACAGCCCACCTCTTCAAGTGATGACGGACAGCATGGATGTCCTGTGTGCGATACTTGATGAGAATGAAGGCGATTTGGAGTATCTACAACTGGATTGCTTTTCAGTTACATTTGCTCCTTTGCTGTCATTTCAAAAGTGCACAAACTTACGCGTCCTCAGCCTCACGCCGAGAAAAGATAAGGGCATCCTTCTAAAATTCATGAGGTCTTCAGTGGTCTGTTTGTTTAACGCTCTGCGGAAGCTGCAGAGCTTGGAATATTTCGAGTGGTGCGATGATGTAAATCTCGTCAGGCAAGACCTGGTTTCCATGAAGAATGTCCTGACGAACTCTTTGCCCAACCTGCTTCATTGGCACTTGCGGAGTTGCAGGATCATGCTGTTCGCTTCTGACCTAACGAGCTTCGATGGTGATGAGGTGACCAAACTCCACGAGCGATTAATGAGAAACAAGACCGTAGATGAATCATGTGAGACTTACCTCTTTGCGATTAGCAACGTTCATTTCATAAATTGGCTGGAAATAGCACGACCCAATGTCTGTTTCAGTTGTCTTAAGGGGGCCAAGTAATTCTATGCCCCAACCCCCCTGTAAACTATGTACTTGTGAAATATCCCTGAAGTTGTCATCCAGTGAATTGTATTTGTTTTAATTATAACAGCATATTTGAGTGAACAAAATTATTAATTACACTTTAAATATAAAAAGTGAAAGTATTAAGCAAAGATCAACTCTTGCTTTAATATTAAATACTCAATTAAGTTCTTTTGAACGGGCAAGTCTTTGATGAGGGCACCTACTTCACCAGGCGACTTCATAAGTGTTGGTGCAAATACCACTGACAGATTCTGGGCAGTCATCTTATTCTCAGAAGATCTCAACTGAACTCTGTGGAATAACATTGACAGTGTTGGACATAATTAGTGTTATAATTACTGTTATAATTAGTGTTGTTATAATTACAGTGTTATAATTAGTGCAGTGTTATAATTAGTGTGTAATTGCGTTATAATTATGGTATAATTACAGTGTTATAATCTTAGTGTTATAATTACAGTGTTATAATTAGTGTCATAATTACAGTGTTATAATTAGTCTGTTGTAGGCCACTAGTGAGGTTTTTCATCATTGCCTCTCTGCCATGAGGTTTGCACATCTTTTCTTGGGGATGGATTTATGAGCCGATTGTAATTCTGTGCTCTATCAACTGATCCCAATAACTGCAATTTGGCATTATTCATTATTTCAATTTATGAAAGTTTCAGGAGAAAATAATGTTTTTTTCCTCAAAAGATCATCGAAAGTGATCTTATCTGAAAAATTATTACCTACATATGTGCTACAGACATAGTCAGCAAGTAAAACTAGCTTTGTCTTGAGAGCCACACCCTCTGACTAGCTGGTTCTCGCGACTATACTGACCTCACTTCTTTTTCAACTTCTCCGTTAGCTAGAGCAGTCGCTTCAGATTGTCGAGAGCCTGATAAGGACCCTTTAGGATCAAGGAGCCCAATAATCCCTTGGCTTCAAAGAAGATAATGCGCAAGGCCACACGAAATGATAATATTTTTTGTTCCATAATTATGGTTTTTGGGGAATATTGTTTTTTCTTTTTCTTTCTTCTTCGGATAATAGAGACATCCAAAAATATTTCAACATTTAAATTAAGCCAAATTACAGTACAGAATGTATTATTTATATTTATATACTATTTGGCCACATCTATCCAAATACTGAATGCGTATCTCAAACAGCTAGCGATATAGCAGTGGACGACACAATTACTTTACTTTGCCCAGATTAGCACATGCACAAGAGAACCTGTATACACCACTGCACTGAGCATCTATAATCATTATCCATAGCTTGCATGATATCTGTAATGCTATGCATGTGAGCACTGTCCATTTCATGCAGTATTGTACAGCATTGTCCATTTGCAAATCTTCCTTGAGCTCTCGAGCTCGAGACAGGATACAGGAGAGGAAGAGGGAACAAGCTGCTATCGGAATGATTTAATCCCACGAATGCAATTAATCTAAGCATACAATTAATCCAAGCATGCAATTAATTAATCCAATAAAATAATCCAAGCATGCAATTAATTCATGCAATTAATTAATCCAATAATCCAAGCATGCAATTAACCCAAGCATGCAGCCACCCAAACCAAGCAGTATGTTTGCCATGTGGAGAGGAGCAAGGCTCATAAACATGAGGACAAGATGAAACTTAAAAGGAGCTATCGCACATTGTCCGTATATTTAATTGAAACTTTAAAAGTAGGGTGTGGTTTGCATTGTGTAGTGTATAGCCAGCTCATTATTGCTGATGGAGGCTAGAGCATCTAGTCAAAATGTCGAGAGAATAAAATTCAAGTTAATTATTGAGAAGGTCATTAGTAATTCAAATAAGCTGTGTTTCACCTTGCCAATTGCCCCCTTTTTGTTCCCCAAGATCTCGTGCTCGGCTCCTTACTAGACTAGTAGCAAACTGGTTTGCTTGCAGCTACTGCTTGATCATCATATCCATCTCTATATTCTTCCATCTCTATACCACAGAAAGCTGCCCTTCCACTCACCACCATGGTGGCCAGTCTCGAAAAGCAATAGGCAAACTTTGATCCGTATACTAATTGGATCTCGACTTTATGGGATTATTACTTTATGAATCCCACTACAGCACTTCCTGTAGTATACTAGGAACTTCCTTCGGTATACTAGAAACTTCCTTTGGTATACTAGAAACTTCCTGTAGTATACTAGAAACATCTTGTAGTATACTATAAACATCCTGTAGTATACTATAAACATCCTGTAGTATACTAGAAACATCCTGTAGTATACTAGAAACATCCTGTAGTATACTATACACTTCCTGTAGTATACTAGAAACATCCTGTAGTTTACTATACACTTCCTGTAGTATACTAGACTGCCATTTGCCACCTCAAGGGCATATGTAATTGTTAGGGTGTGGTGCATTAGAAGAGGACGTATATGCCACACAACTCTTACTGGTACAAGTGCTGTATTATGAACTTGAGGGTGTTGTAATGTGCTTTTGGGAGCAGCTTCAAGGCTTGTATCAAACTGTTGCAGTTTTCATCTGCATCCTCAATCTTAGCAGCCACTCGGATGATTTCATGGTAGGCATCGTAGGTGACCAATGGTATGGGTAATTCTCTCAGGTAGAGCTTGATGGCTCCAGTTATGACACTGATGTCCACATACTGAGACAAGTCAATTTTCTCTCCTGTAATTACCAGCATAAAAGATTATGACTGTGTGTGTGTGTGTGTGTGTGTGTGTGTGTGTGTGTGTGCATTGTGCACATCCATGCGCACAGGTGTGTCTCCATGGCACATGTGTGTGTGTGTGTGTGACTTCACTTCAAGCAAAGACGTTATGTTGACATTTAGTTTACTGAATGGACTTCTAGCTTCTGGATGGATGTTTGTTGAAACTTACCCTCATCGTATTTTTCCTTGAGATTAAAAATTTCACTGCTCTGTCCAGAGAGCCGGTAGATTCCTGTAGAAGACAAGTCTGCACAGTTCAAGACAAAATACATGCACTGGATCACTTCTACACAAGTCTACACAGTTCAAGACATTATACATGCACTGGATCACTTCTACACAAGTCTACACAGTTCAAGACAAAATACATGCACTGGATCACTTCTACACAAGTCTACACAGTTCAAGACAAGATACATGCACTGGATCACTTCTACACAAGTCTACACAGTTCAAGACATTATACATGCACTGGATCACTTCTACACAAGTCTGCACAGTTCAAGACAAGATACATGCACAGGATCACTTCTACACAAGTCTGCACAGTTCAAGACAAGATACATGCACTGGATCACTTCTACACAAGTCTACACAGTTCAGGACAAGATACATGCACTGGATCACTTCTACACAAGTCTACACAGTTCAAGACAAAATACATGCACTGGATCACTTCTACACAAGTCTACACAGTTCAAGACAAGATACATGCACAGGATCACTTCTACACAAGTCTGCACAGTTCAAGACAAGATACATGCACTGGATCACTTAAAGCAGAACTGTGCAAGTGACATTTCATAAAGAACAGGGATGAGCTTTCTGTTCCCATTCCATCTTTCAGTGGCCATAGAGCTTAGCAACACTTGCCTCATGACTATTATTAGACAGAAACAATATTGCCATTATTGCTTTTATTATTAATAGTAGTAGTATTGGTGGTAACAGATAATAAAATAGTAGTAGTAATAGTAGTAGTAGTAGTAGTAGTAGTAGTGAGTAATAACAAAAGACTCAACTAACATTTAGGTGTGCATTAATTGGAACACATTTTTCTTGCCATCATCAAGAGCTACGCTTTGCAAGCCTCTTTAACTTCATCATGGTCGTAACTCACTTACTTTAGTGGGTTAGCTAATGAGGTGTTTAATCTTGGATTAATAGTATGCTCGTGTAACAGGAGAGATTTTTTTTTTAATGGGTAGAATCCAAATTACGACTGCCAAGTTCAGTAAAAGCCTCTGATCTGTCAGGGACCAGGACTTGCCACCTCGGAAACCGATGTGTATTTGTGACCTAGACTGCCGGGTGCTTTAATCGCACCCTAAAACTGGCATGGTTAGTCGTAACTGCACACCTGCATTATATGGCATGGGTGTGTGTCACCATTGCATGGTGGACGTTAGCTAGCTGCAGGTGAGCACTTGCTAGGTGTGTGGTGGCTTTCTTGCAGGTCTGGCTAGAGCCAGGGCATTCAACAAGCAGAGCTTTCGGTGCACTGCAGCATTCTCATGTCTGAGACTCACTCTTCACATTGAGAGAGATATTTTTATAACCTGGACAAGCACTGTATGGACAAGCACTGGAATATTTATATCATATAAACGTATGTACTAACAGCACTCTGCCTACCACAGTCCATACTTGAGGAAACAATGACTGTGAACTGACCTCTGGATTGGAGATCGTTAATGCACTCTTTCAGAACGTTTGGTACCAAACTTCCTTCAAGTTTCAATAATGTAGTCAGATCCACTCCATAAACTAAATAAACAACAACAAAAGGAACCAAATATGAAAAATTGGGGGCCACACACCCTTATACCATCGGGAAATGAAAAGTGACGACCCCAAACGCAACCACAGGGGGCATTTTCAAGGGGAACATATTCACAGATGGGACTACATGGGGGAAATAATCGTGTTGGAAGCCACACCTTGCTCTGTCGCTATTTGACCACACCCATTTCCATTAATATTTGCAGTGGGATTCTGACCATGAAAATTACGAATATTAAGCCTCTAGCCTCTATTAAAAACTATATTATTAGAGTAGAGGGTATCAGGACATCACATCAAGAGGAGCTCTAATAGACAGCATTGAGTAGGAAGGTTAGGGTTGGACTTATCGTCATGACGTGATGCACTAAATTAAAATACTATCACAATTTATGTCCTCGCTCAATATTCCCTACTTGGCTGTCTTCCTCGGAACTAGAGAAGTGCTAACTTCAAACAGATTCCAAAGGTAAAGGATTTTGTAATGCTTTAGTTGACGGCAATGCAGACAGGAAGAATGTAGGTAAGAGATAGTATAGCAATAATAATAATAATAATAATAATAATAATAATAATAATAATAATAATAATAATAATAATAATAATAATAATAATAATAATAATAATTAATTATAATTTATATTATTATTATATATAATAATAATAATAATAATAATAATAATAATTAAAATAAATAATAAAATAATAAAAAATAATAAAAAAATAAAATAATAATAATAATAATAATAATAATAATAATAATAATAATAATAATAATAATAATAATAATAATAATAATAATAATAATAATAATAATAATAATAATAATAATAATAATAATAATAATAATAATAATACCTTGACGATGTCACCTTAGGTGGAAGTGTAGTTGACCTCAAACATGATTTAGATGTGATTGAGCGAGAGGGTTGTGCAATTGGTTTACAGTTAAATGGGAGCAAATCAGAGATTATTTGCGAAGACACGAATACCCTACACTCCATCCTTCCCTTTCTACAGGGTGCCCAAGTGGTGAACCGCCACCAGTCAAGTGTTTTAGGTTCTTCAATTGGAGATGTGACATCAATTTCCGGCACCCTAACTTCATAATCGGCCTCACTGAAAAGGATAGGTGACAGACTCCAACATTTCTCTTTGCATGATGCACTCCTTCTCCTGAAGCATTCCTTTTCCCTCCCCAAACACCTCTACAACCTAAGGACCTCACCTGCTTCCTTTCTCCTGCTTTGCAGGACTACGACAAGTTGCTAAAGTCAATTGTAGCAGACATCACCAATATCAATTTCAAGGAAGATGACCCGGTTTGGAGACAAGCTACCCTTCCTGTTAAGTTGGGAGGCTTGGGTATCAGGTGTGCTGTGGACATCGCCCCTTCTGCTTTTTTGAGCTCAGTACTGGCCTCCTCCACCCTTGTCAAATGCATAGTCCCTCCTCATCTTCAAGACTCTCCACTTCCGTATTTGGATGATGCTAAAGACCATTGGTCGGAAGGTTTTGATGGAGACCCTCCTGAAGGCGAGGCCCAACATAGACAGAAGGCCTGGGACTTGGCCAAGGCCTCTGCTTTAGCTGATTCACTGCTAGAGTCAGCTACAGACACAAAAGCCAGAGCCCGTCTGCTTGCATCTAGAGCTAAAGAGTCAGGGGCATGGCTGAATGTGTTGCCCATTTCTTCACTTGGCCTACGTATGAGTGATGACACCATCAGGATAGCAGTTGGCCTCCGCCTGGGAGCTCCCCTGTGCAGACCCCACACCTGTCATCATTGTGGTGTTGCCGTGGACAGCCTGGGCTTACATGGTCTAAGCTGTCGCAGAAGTGAATGCCGTCACCACCGTCACGCTGCAATGAATGATATTGTCCACAGGGCACTCGCCTCAGCCAAAGTGTCTTCTCGGCTGGAGCCTTCTGGTCTTTATCGCTCGGATGGAAAGCAACCAGATGGCGTAACAGTGGTGCCGTGGATGAGAGGGAAGTTGCTAGTGTGGGATGCGACATGCCCTGATACGTTTGCCCATTCATGCCCATTCATATGCTTCCAATGCCACCAGTAAGGCAGGGGCAGTTGCAGCTTTGGCAGAGGAGAAGAAGAAGGCCAAATATTCCCACCTGGACCCATCCCATGTCTTCAGCCCTATTGCCATCGAGACTTCTGGGGTTTTCGGTCCCATGACTCTGACACTCCTGAAAGATCTTGGCCGCCGACTAGCCCGGATTACGGGTCAGGAGAGTTCTACCACCTTCCTCATCCAGAGGCTCTCTGTTGCTGTACAACGTGGTAATGCGGCCTCAGTGTTGGGATCGGCTGATATGTCAACCGCTACTGACTTCTTCAACTAATATCATTACTTCAACTTATATAATTTAATTGTATAACTATCAATTGATTATTATATAAATAATAATAATAATAAAATTTGAAAAAAAGAAGGAAAAAAAAAAATAATAATAATAATAATAATAATAATAATAATAATAATAATAATAATAATAATAATAATAATAATAATAATAATAATAATAATAATAATAATAATAATAATAATAATAATAATAATAATAATAATAATAATAATAATAATAATAATAATAATAATAATAATAATAATAATAATAATAATAATAATAATAATAATAATAATAATAATAATAATAATAATAATAATAATAATAATAATAATAATAATAATAATAATAATAATAATAATAATAATAATATTAATAATAATAATAATAATAATAATTCCTGGTAAGGCAGTGGTACTTGGCCTCCTTTTTCTCTTCAGCCATGGCAGCTACCGCACCTGAGCTCCTGGTAGCTTGAGCACAATAGGACTGTGCCAGAGTGTTGGGGCAGGTCACATCCCAGATCAGGGGCTTGCCACATTTCCATGGCACCATGGTGATTCCATCCGGACGCTTGCCGTCCATATGATTGAGTCCAGACGGTTCCAGCCTTGAAGGCACCTGAGCAGATGACATAGCCCTATGAATAATGTTATTCATTGAGGAATGTCGGTAGTGACGACCCTCACTCTTCTTGCAGCTCAAACTGTGCAGACCAAAATGGTCCACCTCTGCATCATAGTGCTGGCATAAGTGGGGATGGCAAAGAGGGGACCCCAAACGAAGGCCAACAGCAATCCTGATAGTTGCGTCGTCCATCCTCAAACCCAAGTTGGAGATTGGGGTGTACGAAGCCATGCTCCAGATTCCCTAGCAGAGACAGCCAAAAGCCTAGCTCTTGTCATGCTATCTGAGGCATTGCTTAGCAAGGACTCCACGTCTTTGGAAACTTGATAGGCATCCCACGACTTCTGGAGGCATGCTGCTGAACCAAAAGGTGTAGGAAAATCATGATCTTTTGACCACAGCAATAAAGCCTCTTCACGATTTTGGAGTGGGAGAGACTGCAGGTGTGTAGGGAGGATGCGTTGGACCAGGTCGCAACAGGCAGCAGCCGAGGCCATGAAGGCTGATGGGGCAATCTGCACAGCACGCCTAATACCAAGACCACCTACTCTGATTGGAAGACTGGCTTGAGACCAAGCTGTGTCATCATCACAAAATTGAATATTGATGATGCTGCTCACAATAGTCTTGAGGGCATCGTCATAGGTAGCTAGGACAGGAGACAGGAAGCAAGGGGAGGTCCTGAGGATGTACTGCAGCTTTGGGATGGAAAATGAGCTACGCAGTAAAATTAAAGCCTCATGGGCCGAGATGTAGCTTAGCCTTTCCCCCATCACCTCAAGGGATTTCACCTTCTCCAAAAGGGAAGCAGAGATCGATTCTACGCTACCAAGCGGTGCACCAAGAAGACATGCTTCATCAGGATCTGTCACACATGCACCTGGAAGTGAGCATAATATAGTCCCTCTTGTGACTGGGTCATGGCAGATGATCTCCGACTTTCCATTATTTAGTGACAGACCCAACTCTGAAACTGATTGTATGCAGGAGAGATCCTTGACAATGTCCTCAGTAGTACCGCCTAGAGTGATGTCATCCAAGTACATTATACACAACTCAGATGACATTTGGGCACAGTGTTGATGGAGGGACAAACAAAATAGCAAGGGACCAAGCGGGTCACCCTGTTGGACACCTGCAGCAGACTGCAGAGTCTGATCCTCCCAGAAAAGGTTGGATGGAGAAGAGTACACAGAGTGTACAAAGGGGTATATTTGTGGGGCTAAAACCTGAGCAACACTAAGCATTTTGTCTCTATGCACGGAATTAAAGGCATTCTTGAAATCAAGCTTTAGCACAGCATGATTTGGTTGCAGATGTCTGATGTATTGCCTGGTAGCATGGACAGCAGCCTCAACACCACCCCGTACTCCATAACCCAACTGTGTAGGGGCAAGCAAAGACGCCATTTCATGCATGACCTGGTTCCCAGCAATTTTGGCTACAAGGCGTCTGAGCGTACATCCAACTGCGATGGGCCTAATCCCCCCATCCTTCTTCTCGAGTGCAGTCAGATTAGCGCCAAAGAAAAAGGGACGGACAGAGAGAGGTGTCCTACCCTCCAAAACCAAAGTCGTAAAAGCTCTAAGGGCAGAAAGGAGGAAAGATGAATCACTGCTGGCTGACTTCATCATGTCCTTTAAGTGTTGTGGTCTCAAACCATCCACACCCCCAGCTGAGCCACATGGAAACGACTTGATGGCACGAGCCTCTGACACTGGGGTGGGATGGGGAGCCACAACAGGAGGCAATGGAATTGATGAGTCAGGGTGGGCAGAGGGATGCTTATCTCTCAATGATTTCAAAGTGGCCTCGTCCTTCTCTGCTATGGAATCCTCTGAGCATGCCAAACGCACTGCCCCCTTAAAATCCCCTTCCTCTAGCTTAGCGGATACCCTTCGGCACAAGGATTCTAGTGAGTCGCTAGCCTTCGCTCTCTTCTTGTTGGGATGGATCCCATTTTCAGGTTGGTCTAATTCGTCTCTCAGCAGCTTGTTAACTTGAGTAGCAAGAGACCAATGCCTGCCACACCTTGGAGGCACATGCAGGCATCTAGTAGGGAACCTCAATAACCTTTCCCAAGCAACTGGACTGTTGCAGCACACAATCCTGTCCAGAATCATAGTCAGCTCTGGTCTCTAGAGGCCCTTGGTATCCTCTTCAGAATCATAGTTCGGGATGGCTGAAAGGGAAAGGGAAATGATGCCTCACCATTGTCTGAAGAGTCCGCATCTGATGGTGTGGTAATGGCGGAAGAAGCTGGAGTTGATTGAGCACGTGGTTCTTGAGGAGGGACAGCAGGTGGCTTTCTAGAACTGGGGCAGCGACTGTTGACGGGGCCATGAGGTCTAATAAGGACAGAAACAGACGCAGAAATGTTCCTCAAGCAGACAGCACACCCAAAACGACTCGCGACAGCAACTGATGGAACGACCATTTTTCCAAAAAAAAATGACAAGTACCACTGCCTTACCAGGAATTTTTTTTTTTGTGCCAGTTGCGGTTGAGACCCTAGGTGCCATTGGCCCAAAGTCATTGGCCTTCCTAAAGGAACTCGGAAGGAAAATAAAGCAACACACTGGGGAAGAGAATTCATACCAATTTTTGATACAACAATTGTCTGTGGCGGTACAGAGAGGCAATGCTCTTGCAGTCATGGGGGCAATGGGAGGCTCGGGCAATGACAGTCTTGTGTAATTATTAGTGTTGTTGTTGTTATTGTTTTGTTGTTGTTGTTTGATTAAAAAATAAAATAAAAAATAAATTAAAAAAATAAAATAAAAAAATAAAAATTAAAATTTTTAAAAAATTAAAAAAATTATAATAATAATAACAATAATAATAGGAATAATTATAAAATAATAATAATAATTAACAATAAATAACAACAACAATAATAATAAAGCAAATAAGCAGCATCACACATCACACTGCAAACAAGGACAAAGACAAAGGGTTAAAACATGAGGGGAGGGATACATAAAATTGCTCCGATGAAGCCAATGTGACCTGCCAGCTCTCTGGCATAATGTGATGGCTTTGAAGGGGGGAAATAAAGAATGAAGGGAGGAAAGAACAATAAGGCAATAAGGAGCCTGCACGTTTCATTAGCTGGTGGGGTGGGAAGACACTTAACAGGCACAGAGACTGGTAAAGGGTGGACCTGCAACACCACACCACACCGTCCACATGGTCCTCGTTACCTTGTTTCACGTACTGCTTGTTGGGATAGCACTCCAGGAGGTAGCCGATGGGACTACAGAGCTTGTGGATGTCCATCCCACAATCCTTGCATCTCAGGCCTTGGTACTTCAGGCCCCACAGGAAATGGTGGCAGATCTCGCACCATGTAGGGCCTTTGTAACTGTGAGTCTAAAAATAGCATAATATCAATTAGCATAATATCAATTAGTATAATAAATACTTGCATAACAACGACAACAACGACAACAACAATACTATACCATAAATGGAACATTTTAATTCCCATTATTACTAAATTTGTTATTTTCCTTGACAACGAAGCAACTGTCATAGACTAGAGCCGTTTGGCTTTATATATACCTGAAGTGAGTGGAGCCAGCACTCACCCTGCCCACACACACTCACACCGATAGTAACACATGCCACATGCACACTCCATGGTCCTACTCATGCCCTAGCTCTAACTATTAAAGAGCCAGAAAGCTTGACCTCTGGCCTGTGGCCTTCCCTGAATGTGCCGAGACCTATCTTCCCTCCTGCCTACCCAGGGGAACAGCAGCCAACCACAGGGCTACAGAACCCACAACCAGCCATTGGACTCAGATGACCTGCTCTCTGGCGATGAACTCGGATGAAGACAGTGACCAGGAAGGCTCCTCAGGTTTAGGAATGCTTCCTGGTAATAACAATTAATCTGTTATATGTTATAGTCCCGAAAGCTGTATTGAACTTGATGCAAATTTCAAATATATAGAGCCTTTGAGTTGAAATCATCTGACATGATCATCGGACTTGACTAAGCATAACTAGCCCCCAGCTCACCCTGAGCAGCTAATCTAGTGGCTGAGTATGCGGTCAACTGTGTTTATCAACAATGGCAGTATGCCCAGCTTAATAACAAGAAGCAGGAAGAGGTTTCTTCAGTGTTTATTGCAGCAAAAAGTGGAGCCCGGCTCAGCTGCCTATACTGGGATACACACATGTGCAATGGATGGATGAATTATTGTTATTATACTATTTTGTGTGTATGTGTGTGTGCTTTTTAGCACTAAAATAACATCTGTTTGTGGCTGGAAGAAGATGGCGGAGGGCGTGAGCAGACGCTGCATGTGATGATAGTATATGTATAAACAAACTTAGATTAGATTGGGTTGAAATATGTATCCACGTAGACCACAACGAGTTAGGTGACCCTTTACCATTTGAACATTATATACTCCAAGGTGCTGGTAATGATTGAAGCCCACTTGCTCATGCTGCTAGGAATCTGCCAGACTTTGGCTGCTGTGGACTTCATTCTGTTTCGGGGTCTGGCATTTTGAGAGTTGGGAGGCAGCTGACAAGAAGACCATCATCATCAAGGCTTCAGCAACATTCCAAGGCATGGGTGGCTGAGCACAGATCAGCGTAACCACGATGGTTTTGTGATGGCTGGTGGTTCTAGACAATACCGATACATGCGGAGTCGTGTTGCACACGCCCACTTCACACGTCCTGTCATATAACTTGGCTTTAGTCTCGTGCAGCCAATCCCTTACCTTCATCAGGGGTAGGGCAAGGAGGATCAGGGGGTACTGGTCAAGGGGTTCTTGCCACGGCCGTAGTGGAGGTTTAACCATGGTCTGTGGAAGTGGGTGTGGTCATTGTAGCATGCTCTGCATCGGTCACATTGAATAGCGCAGGAGAAAGACAAGCCAGAGGTTGGGATCCAATAATGCTCTAGGGAAGCTATTCTCAATATTGGGATGTGGTAGAGGGTCATGCGTGATAGAGAGGTCATGGGTCATGGAAACAAGAGTTTATACAAGGAATTATTGAACATGTGATACCTTTTGCTTGACTCCAGGCATGACTTCTAATATTACACATGAGTAGTAGTAATGATGAAACATGACCTCAGGGAGCACTATGCCTCGGGACCTCACGCAGCACTAGCCTCACAACCTCAGGCAGCACTAGCCTCACAACCTCAGGCAGCACTAGCCTCACAACCTCAGGCAGCACTAGCCTCACAACCTCAGGCAGCACTAGCCTCACAACCTCAGGCAGGCACTAGCCTCACAACCTCAGGCAGCACTAGCCTCACAACCTCAGGCAGCACTAGCCTCACAACCTCAGGCAGCACTAGCCTCACAACCTCAGGCAGCACTAGCCTCACAACCTCAGGCAGCACTAGCCTCACAACCTCAGGCAGCACTAGCCTCACAACCTCAGGCAGCACTAGCCTCACAACCTCAGGCAGCACTAGCCTCACAACCTCAGGCAGGCACTAGCCTCACAACCTCAGGCAGCACTAGCCTCACAACCTCAGGCAGCACTAGCCTCACAACCTCAGGCAGCACTAGTCTCACAACCTCAGGCAGCACTAGCCTCACAACCTCAGGCAGCACTAGCCTCACAACCTCAGGCCAGGCAGCACTAGCCTCACAACCTCAGGCAGCACTAGCCTCACAACCTCAGGCAGCACTAGCCTCACAACCTCAGGCAGCACTAGCCTCACAACCTCAGGCAGCACTAGCCTCACAACCTCAGGCAGGCACTAGCCTCACAACCTCAGGCAGCACTAGCCTCACAACCTCAGGCAGCACTAGCCTCACAACCTCAGGCAGCACTCACAACCTCAGGCAGCACTAGCCTCACAACCTCAGGCAGCACTAGCCTCACAACCTAGGCAGCACTAGCCTCACAACCTCAGGCAGCACTAGCCTCACAACCTCAGGCAGCACTAGCCTCACAACCTCAGGCAGCACTAGCCTCACAACCTCAGGCAGCACTAGCCTCACAACCTCAGGCAGCACTAGCCTCACAACCTCAGGCAGCACTAGCCTCACAACCTCAGGCAGCACTAGCCTCACAACCTCAGGCAGCACTAGCCTCACAACCTCAGGCAGCACTAGCCTCACAACCTCAGGCAGCACTAGCCTCACAACCTCAGGCAGCACTAGCCTCACAACCTCAGGCAGCACTAGCCTCACAACCTCAGGCAGGCACTAGCCTCACAACCTCAGGCAGCACTAGCCTCACAACCTCAGGCAGCACTAGCCTCACAACCTCAGGCAGCACTAGCCTCACAACCTCAGGCAGCACTAGCCTCACAACCTCAGGCAGCACTAGCCTCACAACCTCAGGCAGCACAAGCCTCACAACCTCAGGCAGCACAAGCCTCACAACCTCAGGCGGCACTAGCCTCACAACCTCAGGCGGCACTAGCCTCACAACCTCAGGCAGCACTAGCCTCACAACCTCAGGCAGCACTAGCCTCACAACCTCAGGCAGCACTAGCCTCACAACCTAAGGCAGCACTAGCCTCACAACCTCAGGCGGCACTAGCCTCACAACCTCAGGCGGCACTAGCCTCACAACCTCAGGCAGCACTAGCCTCACAACCTCAGGCAGCACTAGCCTCACAACCTCAGGCAGCACTAGCCTCACAACCTCAGGCAGCACTAGCCTCACAACCTCAGGCAGCACTAGCCTCACAACCTCAGGCGGCACTAGCCTCACAACCTCAGGCAACACTACCATCACAACCTATTATGCCTCAGGAGCATGTCTGACCTCTAGAGCTGACCTCACCACAAGAGTTGGAGATAGCACCAACAAGTCTAGCCTACAGGCTGTGAGCTCTCTACTCGACACACAAGAGCACAAAAACTGAGCAAGGATTGAGCTGCTCTGAAGCTCTACATTTGTGTTCAGTAAATAAAAACAACTAAAGTCTGGCTTCCCATAGCAACCATTCAGCTGTGGAGAAGCCATCAGTTCCATTAGACTATGTATTGGCAACACTCTTACACAGTCTCCTTCAGTAAAACCACCATCTTGTTTCAAGATGGCTAAAATATAACAAGCTTGGTGGATGCCTTGCCATTAACAAGCTGGATAATTTGCTTAGCTAGCACATCACACAAACCATGCACCTGCAAATGAAATATGCAAGAATGCCCAGCCATGGCTCTTTCGCCCGTTATAAAATAAAAATAACATTAATTCTATATAGTGCACACTACCAGAAGCTGCCCTAGAAGAGGATGTCAGGTGGTTGGAGTGTAGCCCAGCTGAACCTGAAGATTGCCATACCTCGTGACACCTGATATACATATATGTTTTTTGGCACGTTCCTGCCTATATTAGTGTTGCCTTGGTTGTAAAAAGGCTAATCCTGGACATCTGTTTTACCAGTGATTTGAATGGGAAGTTGGGTAGTGTAGTAACCATGGTGTCAGCTGTGTATTAATTGATGTGAGTTGTATAGTGTCCCTGGACTTTGCTAGACCTCATCTCCTCAACCACATGCTCCTCCTCGGTCTGTGAACTCCACTGGCTTCAACCCACTCAACTTTCGTGAGATTGCTTTTACAAAAGCCGGCAGCAAAAGTTAGCGATGTTCACCTCTTTTCCTCTCCCCGCAGAAGCTGTCCTGATCACTCGCCGTGCCCCTAGCCAGCTCCTCCCTAACGGAGTACTTCAAACACTCTTACTGTTGATTTGGTCAGGCCAACAGAGCATGGTATGTTCACTATGTTCAGTAGGGATGATATTCGCCATGCAGCAGATGTGAAGGATGATATGAAACAGTGGCACTGCCTAACCAGATTGTCTCTCAAACAAAGAGGGTGTGCTTAAACTTTTTATTAAAAATTGAGAAGATTTTTTTCTTCGTCCTATTATGTAGTAGCGTAACAATCTCAATGAACTCTCAGTTGACAAAACATGACAACAACCTTCTTGATACTCAACTTGAAATTGTGTTCTCTTGATGTTTTGACTAGATGCTTTAGCCTTCATCAGGAATAGTTATTCCGATGAAGGCTAGAGCATCTAGTCAAAACATCAGAATACAATTTCAAGTTGTGTCTAATAATAATAATAATAATAATAATAATAATAATAATAATAATAATAATAATAATAATAATAATAATAATAATAATAATAATGATATTTCAGCCTGGTCTAGACTGCTTCATTTCCCTTCCCGCTGTTTCCATGTTCCAAACAAAAATGATCGCCATGGGAGCTTAGCTATCAAAGTTAACGGACAGATTAATGCAGAAAGCAGTATAGTGGTTGTTGATGCTTTACCAAGTTTCCGGAAAAGGTCCACTAAATCCTACATTGATAATCTTGCCAATAGAGTAGCCTCGAGATTGGAAGAAGGTGATTGCAGAGGTGCAGTTCGTATAGCTAGTTCTGATGATACACTATGTAATTTCACTAATGATACTCTGGAAATACTTAAGGGAAAACATCCACCTTCACACCCTGATTTCTTTGTTCCATCCATGCCTTCTGATTTACTTATGGACTTTTCAGTTGATGAAGTTTCAAGGTCCATTAAATCATTTCCAAGTTCTTCATCTGGTGGCCCAGATGGTCTGCGACCACAGCATTTAAAGGATATGATTGGGCCAAGTGCTGGTAGAGGAGGTGCACTCTTGCTTGAATCTTTAACATCCTTCATCAATCTTGTTAGTCAAGGGAAGACACCAGAATCTATCCGCCCTTTTCTTTTTGGAGCCACTTTGATTGCACTGTCAAAGAAGGATGGTGGGTTAAGGCCCATTGCTATTGGATGCACACTCCGCAGATTAGTAGCTAAATGTGCAGTTTTTCACGTCAAGCAGTCAGTTAGTTCTTTGCTTGCCCCTCACCAGTTGGGCTTTGGCATTCCAAATGGTGCAGAAGCAGCTGCCCATGCAGCTAGAACATATTTACAGAACTTGCCATCTGATAGTCTCCTTCTTAAATTAGATTTTCAGAATGCCTTTAACTGCCTTCGCCGTGATAAATTATTTTCTGCCGTCACGGAGTTTTTGCCACAGTTGTTACCCTTGGTTTTGTCAGCATATGGTTCTCCCTCTTCACTTTTCTTTGGTGGCTCGGTGATTGATTCATGTGAGGGGGTGCAACAGGGTGACCCCTTGGGTCCTTTATTATTCTGCCTTACGATCCACTCAATAGTACACGAGATAAAATCTGAGTTTCATGTTTTCTACCTCGATGACGTTGTGCTTGGTGGTTCTCTTAGGGATGTCATAGATGACTTCAGGACAATCGAGGTTCTAGCTGAAGAGCTGGGTTTATGTCTAAATCGTACCAAATCTGAGGTTATATCCAATAATACGGGGATCATTGATGCCTTTCTCTCAGAGATTCCGGGCCTGTCTGTAACTGATCCCAAGATCTCCACCTTACTTGGATCACCCATTGGAAGCTCTGAGGGTGTTGATCTTGTGATCAAGGATAAGATCAGAGTTTTGAAGATCCTTGGAGAGAGATTAGGACACCTTCACTCACATGATGCTCTTTGTCTTCTTCGCCATGCTTTTTCCATCCCAAAGCTATTGTATGTGCTACGCACTTCCCCATGTTTCCTCTCCTCTTATCTCCACCCTTTTGATGACCTCCAGAGATCAATTCTTAGTGAGATCATTAACATTGACATCAGTGACTCCGCTTGGTTACAGGCTTCCCTTCCAGTGTCATTGGGCGGTCTTGGGATCAGAAGCGCTGTGGAACTGTCATCATCAGCTTTTTTAGCATCTGCTTCTGCCAGCCTTGAACTAGTTCACCAGCTCCTCCCAACAAGGCTTTTAGATGTACCACGCCCTGCTTTTGACAATGCTGTTGATCAGTGGAGCCAAAGCCACACTGTTGCACCCCCTTCTGAGCCAGACTCTTTCAAACAGAAGGTTTGGGATGCACCAGTTGCAAAGGCTGCACTTGATCAGCTTCTAGAAGAAGCCCAGTCTAATCCTAGTAGAGCTCGTCTACTCGCTGCTTCCCAGAAGGAATCGGGTGCATGGCTACATGCTCTTCCAATATCTTCTTTGGGTTTGAGGATGGAGGACAATGAGATAAGAATAGCCTCTGGTTTACGTTTGGGTGTGGCCCTGTGTCAACCACACGTATGCAATCACTGTGGTACTCAGGTGGACCACCTAGGCACCCATGGCCTCAGCTGCCGTAAGAGTCAAGGGCGCTTTTCCCGTCATGCCTCTCTTAATGCAGTTGTTAAGAGGGCGCTGGATTCTGCAAAAATCCCTTCTCGTCTAGAACCCAGTGGCATCTCGCGATCAGATGGTAGAAGACCTGATGGGGTAACACTGACTCCATGGAGGTGTGGCCGGGCAATGGTTTGGGATGTGACTTGCCCTGATACTTTTGCCCCGTCGCATGTGTCTCTGGCAGCTGCTGGAGCAGGGAATGTTGCCAATGAGGCAGAGCATCACAAAAGGATGAAATACAGGCATCTGGAACGAACCCATATTTTCATCCCTCTTGCTATTGAGACATCAGGGGTCTTTGGCTCGGAAGCCATGTCCTTTTTATGTAGTCTTGGGAAAAGGATCCATTCACAGTCTGGGGATCCCAGGTCTTCTCACTTCCTTCAACAGAGAATAGCTGTGGAGGTACAGCGGGGAAATACGGCTGCTATCCTAGGCACTTGTGCCTAGGCTATTAACTTATAATAATAATAATAATAATATAATAATATAATAATAATAATATATAGTACTTATTAAACTAAAATATATATATATATATATAATGTTATATATTTGTATTTATGTATATTATGTATATTATATTATATTAAATATAAAAAAATAAAAAAATATAAAAAAAAATAAAAAAAAAAAAAAAATAAAAAAAAATAAAAAAAAATTAAAAAAAATAAATAAAAAAATAAAAAAAAATTAAAAAAAATAATAATATTAGTGTTTTAAACTTTGGAAGGGAAAAAAACAAAAAAACAACAACAACAACACTTATTATTATTATTTAAAGTTCTTACCCACCTAACACAGGGTAGGCCTTGGGCTAGGAACAGCTAGGGCTAGGATTAGGAGCTAGAGCTAGGGTTAGGAGGGAATATAGCTAGGGCTAGGGTTAGGAGGGAATATAGCTAGGGTAGGGAATATAGCTAGGGCTAGGGTTAGGAGGGAATATAGCTAGGGCTAGGGTTAGGAGCAAGGGCTAGGGTTAGGAGGGAATATAGCTAGGGCTAGGGTTAGGAGGGAATATAGCTAGGGCTAGGGTTAGGAGGGAATATAGCTAGGGCTAGGGTTAGGAGGGAATATAGCAAGGGCTAGGGTTAGGAGGGAATATAGCTAGGGCTAGGGTTAGGAGGGAATATAGCTAGGGCTAGGGTTAGGAGGGAATATAGCTAGGGCTAGGGTTAGGAGGGAATATAGCTAGGGCTAGGGTTAGGAGGGAATATAGCCAGGGCTAGGATTAGGAGGGAATATAGCTAGGGCTAGGGTTAGGAGGGAATATGTAGCTAGGGCTAGGATTAGGAGGGAATATAGCTAGGGCTAGGGTTAGGAGGGAATATAGCTAGGGCTAGGGTTAGGAGGGAATATAGCTAGGGCTAGGATTAGGAGGGAATATAGCTATGGCTAGGGTTAGGAGGGAATATGTAGCTAGGGCTAGGATTAGGAGGGAATATAGCTAGGGCTAGGGTTAGGAGGGAATATAGCTAGGGCTAGGATTAGGAGGGAATACAGCTAGGGCTAGGGTTAGGATGGAATACAGCTAGGGCTAGGGTTAGGCTAGGGCTAGGGTAAGGAGGGAATACAGCTAGGGCTAGGGTTAGGAGGGAATACAACTTTGAACTTTAGTGGACATCCGTAGATGATCTTGAGATTTTCCTTGCCAACATTAACACCTGAACTATGTGACAATGTTCAGAGCTGCACGGATACTCGAGCCATTATTCACACCTGAGCTATGTGACAATGTTCAGAGCTGTGCACGGGGATGCTCGAGCCATTATTCACACCTGAACTATGTGACAATGTTCAGAGCTGTGCACGGGGATGCTCGAGCCATTATTCACACCTGAACTATGTGACAATGTTCAGAGCTGTGCACGGGGATGCTCGAGCCATTATTCACGCCTGAACTATGTGACAATGTTCACACCTGCACGGGGATGCTCGAGGTGCTTATTAATTCACTCGTGCAAACACAACAACAAAGACAAAGACAAAAAACGAACACTCACAAGAAAGTTGTGTGCTTTGTAATACGGCGAACTTGGGCCGGATGTGTGCCTCGCGAGAGCATTCATTGAACCTCTGGACAGCGAATTGGTCTAAGCAATAGATAAATTCATCATAATAAATTTTAAAAACCAAGCAAATCCATGTCTGTGACAAACTTACTCCTTTCACAGAGATGTCAGCTATCCTGTCCAACGCGACCATGTGCGGCAGATGACAAGAAACGGTTCGACTAGGTCTGTAACTGCCATCTTTGAGACCTTTCTTCCTCTCGTTCAAGATGGCCGACATACCGATCCTTCCGTCGCTTTTGGAAGGCTTCAGCCTCATGTTGGTCTTATCCAACTTGAGCTGCTCCACTCTCTTGTCATCGATGAGTGCGTCCCTGTAATAATGTACCAAATAATCACACCCCCATCAACTGCCGCAACCCCTCCTGGAACATCTCATGAGGTCTTGGTTACCCGGGGCTTTCCCGGAATGTCAGTTGAGGCTGACCACATATCATGGATCAATGCTAGGTCTAGAATGTTAGGGGGTTCACGAACAAACCTATCGAGAGGGATAGGGTTAGCGGCATTCTAGGGTTATTCTGTTATCTAGGGATAGGCCTAGGACGAGGGCTAGAGGTCTCTAAGGCTAGGGTTAGCAGTATTCCAGGGCTAGGATTAGCAGTATTCCAAGCCTAGGGTTAGCAGTATTCCAGGACTAGGGTTAGCAGTATTCCAGGGCTAGGATTAGCAGTATTCCAGGACTAGGGTTAGCAGCATTCCAGGACTAGGGTTAGCAGTATTCCAGGACTAGGGTTAGCAGCATTCCAGGGCTAGGGTTAGTGGTATTCCAGGACTAGGGTTAGCAGCATTCCAGGACTAGGGTTAGCAGTATCCAGGGCTAGGGTTAGCAGTATTCCAGGACTAGGGTTAGTGGTATTCCAGGACTAGGGTTAGCAGCATTCCAGGACTAGGGTTAGCAGTATCCAGGGCTAGGGTTAGCAGTATTCCAGGACTAGTATTCCAGGACTAGGGTTAGCAGCATTCCAGGACTAGGGTTAGCAGTATTCCAGGGCTAGGATTAGCAGTATCCAGTGCTAGGTTTAGCAGTATTCCAGGGCTAGGATTAGCAGTATCCAGGGCTAGGGTTAGCAGTATTCCAGGGCTAGGATTAGCAGTATCCATGGCTAGGATTAGCAGTATCCAGGGCTAGGATTAGCAGTATTCCAGGGGTAGGATTAGCAGTATTCCAGGACTAGGGTTAGTGGTATTCCAAGCCTAGGGTTAGCAGTATTCCAGGACTAGGATTAGCAGTATTCCAGGACTAGGATTAGCAGTATTCCAGGGGTAGGATTAGCATTATTCCAGGGCTAGGATTAGCAGTATTCCAGGGCTAGGATTAGCAGCATTCCAAGGCTAGGATTAGCAGTATTCCAGGGCTAGGATTAGCAGTATTCCAGGGCTAGGATTAGCAGTATTCCAGGGCTAGGATTAGCAGTATTCCAGGGCTAGGATTAGCAGTATTCCAGGGCTAGGATTAGCAGTATTCCAGGGCTAGGATTAGCAGTATTCCAGGGCTAGGATTAGCAGTATTCCAGGGCTAGGATTAGCAGTATTCCAGGCCTAGGATTAGAAGTATGCCAGGGCTAGGGTTAGCAGTACTCCAGGGCTAGGAACATCCCAGGATGGCTTCAAGCATCCCAGGAATCCCAGGACATCCTATCAACAAGTCTAGCAGGAAGGAGAGACCCTTCTAGAGAAAAAATAATCACTAGGTGCATTCCTCGAGGAAGATTCATCACTAGGTGTATTCCTCAAGAAAGATTCATCGCTGCATGCATTGCTTACATGCACAGAACCACCAGCTTATGCAGTACACACACAGAAGCACCGTGCAGAGTTTACCCCCCCCCCCCCCACGCCCCCCAACCCACAATGGCCACCGCAGAGCCGTGCATACCTCAGCGTTGATATAATGGCACTGTAGCGAATGTTTTCCGGACTAGAACATTCAATGTGCTGGAGAGATGATGGCCGCTCCTTCTCCATACGGGGTAGTGTACTGCAACTGAGATTTGATGTGGAACTGAGATTTGGCACGGAACTGGGGTTTGGTGTGAAACTGAGGTTTGGCGTGGAACTGATGTGTGGTATGGAACTGAGATTTGGCGTCGAACTGAGATTTGGTATTGATCTGCGAGAAAAATAATATATGAAGCATAATTAAGATGGTTTTAAGTGGGAGGGTGTGAGGGGTGTGGTTTCAGGACATTATTTTAAATATTTAAAATTTAAATGATATATATATATATATTATAATACTTATAAAGTGCAACCTCGCTAATCTGAATAAGCCTGCACCTAAAAGTGTTAGGATTGGTGGATTTATTCCGATTATATCATTTGTACTCAGTTGTAATAATTTATACAGCACTACATGTGGGCATGTAACTGAATGCATTCATGCAACTACATGCGTGCATGCAACTACATGCAACTACATGCAACTACATGCAACTACATGCAACTACATGCGTACATGCAACTACATGCAACTACATGCATACATGCAACTACATGCAACTACATGCGTACATGCAACTACATGCGTACATGCAACTACATGCGTACATAACTACATGCATACATGCAACTACATGCAACTACATGCGTACATGCAACTACATGCGTACATAACTACATGCATACATGCAACTACATGCAACTACATGCAACTACATGCATACATGCAACTACATGCAACTACATGCAACTACATGCGTGCATGCAACTACATGCGTACATAACTACATGCATACATGCAACTACATGCAACTACATGCAACTACATGCGTACATGCAACTACATGCAACTACATGCGTACATGCAACTACATGCAACTACATGCAACTACATGCGTACATGCAACTACATGTGTACATGCAACTACATGCGTACATGCAACTACATGCAACTACATGCGTACATGCAACTACATGCGTACATGCAACTACATGCATACATGCAACTACATGCAACTACATGCATACATGCAACTACATGCGTACATGCAACTACATGCGTACATGCAACTACATGCAACTACATGCGTACATGCAACTACATGCGTACATGCAACTACATGCGTACATGCAACTACATGCATACATGCAACTACATGCAACTACATGCATACATGCAACTACATGCAACTACATGCGTACATGCAACTACATGCGTACATGCAACTACATGCGTACATGCAACTACATGCGTACATGCAACTACATGCATACATGCAACTACATGCAACTACATGCGTACATGCAACTACATGCGTACATGCAACTACATGCATACATGCATACATGCAACTACATGCAACTACATGCATACATGCAACTACATGCAACTACATGCGTACATGCAACTACATGCGTACATGCAACTACATGCGTACATGCAACTACATGCGTACATGCAACTACATGCGTACATGCAACTACATGCGTACATGCAACTACATGCATACATGCATACATGCAACTACATGCATACATGCAACTACATGCGTACATGCATACATGCATACATGCAACTACATGCATACATGCAACTACATGCATACATGCAACTACATGCAACTACATGCATACATGCAACTACATGCATACATGCAACTACATGCAACTACATGCAACTACATGCGTACATGCAACTACATGCAACTACATGCATACATGCAACTACATGCATACATGCAACTACATGCAACTACATGCGTACATGCAACTACATGCAACTACATGCATACATGCAACTACATGCATACATGCAACTACATGCAACTACATGCGTACATGCAACTACA
The DNA here is from genome assembly GCA_028752905.1 of Cladorhizidae sp. MBARI D1340-BT2. Taxonomy (NCBI): domain Eukaryota; kingdom Metazoa; phylum Porifera; class Demospongiae; order Poecilosclerida; family Cladorhizidae; species Cladorhizidae sp. MBARI D1340-BT2. The sequence goes on along the minus strand of JAQNBH010000007.1, from coordinate 20,520,690 downwards.
TGCGTACATGCAACTACATGCGTACATGCAACTACATGCGTACATGCAACTACATGCGTACATGCAACTACATGCGTACATGCAACTACATGCGTACATGCAACTACATGCATACATGCAACTACATGCAACTACATGCAACTACATGCATACATGCAACTACATGCATACATGCAACTACATGCATACATGCAACTACATGCATACATGCAACTACATGCGTACATGCAACTACATGCATACATGCAACTACATGCAACTACATGCAACTACATGCATACATGCAACTACATGCATACATGCAACTACATGCATACATGCAACTACATGCAACTACATGCATACATGCAACTACATGCATACATGCAACTACATGCATACATGCAACTACATGCGTACATGCAACTACATGCATACATGCAACTACATGCATACATGCAACTACATGCATACATGCAACTACATGCATACATGCAACTACATGCATACATGCAACTACATGCATACATGCAACTACATGCAACTACATGCAACTACATGCAACTACATGCAACTACATGCATACATGCAACTACATGCATACATGCAACTACATGCAACTACATGCAACTACATGCATACATGCAACTACATGCATACATGCAACTACATGCAACTACATGCATACATGCAACTACATGCGTACATGCAACTACATGCATACATGCAACTACATGCATACATGCAACTACATGCATACATGCAACTACATGCATTCATGCAACTACATGCAACTACATGCAACTACATGCAACTACATGCGTACATGCAACTACATGCGTACATGCAACTACATGCATACATGCAACTACATGCATACATGCAACTACATGCATACATGCAACTACATGCAACTACATGCGTACATGCAACTACATGCAACTACATGCATACATGCAACTACATGCATACATGCAACTACATGCATACATGCAACTACATGCAACTACATGCAACTACATGCGTACATGCAACTACATGCGTACATGCAACTACATGCATACATGCAACTACATGCATACATGCAACTACATGCAACTACATGCAACTACATGCGTACATGCAACTACATGCGTACATGCAACTACATGCGTACATGCAACTACATGCGTACATGCAACTACATGCGTACATGCAACTACATGCATACATGCAACTACATGCGTACATGCAACTACATGCATACATGCAACTACATGCAACTACATGCAACTACATGCAACTACATGCGTACATGCAACTACATGCGTACATGCAACTACATGCATACATGCAACTACATGCATACATGCAACTACATGCAACTACATGCAACTACATGCGTACATGCAACTACATGCGTACATGCAACTACATGCATACATGCAACTACATGCAACTACATGCAACTACATGCAACTACATGCAACTACATGCATACATGCAACTACATGCATACATGCAACTACATGCAACTACATGCGTACATGCATACATGCAACTACATGCGTACATGCAACTACATGCGTACATGCAACTACATGCGTACATGCAACTACATGCAACTACATGCATACATGCAACTACATGCATACATGCAACTACATGCATACATGCAACTGCATGCATACATGTACAGTGCATTACCATAAACTAGACAGAGATATATTCAGTTACCTTCTTCTGAGAAATGGTGGTGAGTTAGTTCTTTGCTTACAGTTCAGTATATTGTTGGCTGGTTTTAAACATGTGTAGTGTATTGTAAGCCCATAGATTCACTTGTACACTACAAAACTTCTTGACACACCGCACATGCTGTTTGGGTTGGTACATACTGTGTGTACATTCATACCTATTCACTTGCAACTGGCAAGCCTAATATAATCATGCTGAGAGTTCTAGATTAGCTAGGCTGCACTGTATATATACACAACAGGGTTTCATTTAGAGAATTGTCCAAGGGGGGGCAACTGGAGGAATCTGGATATTAAAGGGGGGGGGGGGGCATGATGTCAAGCACTTATCAACATCAATAAGAATTTTAATTTTTCCAAGGGGGGGGGGGGGGCAAAAAGGTTGTCTAAATGAAACCCTGATAATATATAAAGAGTGTGTGCCTACTGCCTAGCTTTATAATTTCATGTGTTACATATTTATATTTCCATTCCATATGCACCAAATAGAATCATCAGTGAGATATGCTCCTAATAGTAGGGGCTAGAATCATCAGTGAGATATGCTCCTAATAGTGGGGGTAGTGATATATGCTCCTAATAGTAGGGGCTAGAATCATCAGTGAGATATGCTCCTAATAGTAGGGGCTAGAATCATCAGTGAGATATGCTCCTAATAGTGGGGGCAGTGATATATGCTCCTAATAGTAGGGGCTAGAATCATCAGTGAGATATGCTCCTAATAGTAGGGGCTAGAATCATCAGTGAGATATGCTACTAATAGTAGGGGCTGGAATCATCAGTGAGATATGCTCCTAATAGTAGGGGCTATAATCATCAGAGAGATATGCTCCTAATAGTAGGGGCTGGAATCATCAGTGAGATATGCTACTAATAGTAGGGGCTGGAATCATCAGTGAGATATGCTACTAATAGTGGGGGCTAGAATCATCAGTGAGATATGCTACTAGTGGGGGCTAGAATAATCAGTGAGATATGCGCCTAATAGTGGGGGCTGGAATCATCAGTGATATATGCTCCTAATAGTAGGGGCTAGAATCATCAGTGAGATATGCTCCTAATAGTAGGGGCTAGAATCATCAGTGAGATATGCTCCTAATAGTAGGGGCTGGAATCATCAGTGAGATATGCTACTAATAGTAGGGGCTGGAATCATCAGTGAGATATGCTCCTAATAGTAGGGGCTGGAATCATCAGTGAGATATGCTACTAATAGTAGGGGCTGGAATCATCAGTGAGATATGCTACTAATAGTGGGGGCTAGAATCATCAGTAAGATATGCTACTAATAGTAGGGGCTGGAATCATCAGTGAGATATGCTACTAATAGTAGGGGCTGGAATCATCAGTGAGATATGCTCCTAATAGTAGGGGCTGGAATCATCAGTGAGATATGCTCCAAATAGTAGGGGCTGGAATCATCAGTGAGATATGCTACTAATAGTGGGGGCTAGAATCATCAGTGAGATATGCTCCTAATAGTAGGGGCTGGAATCATCAGTGAGATATGCTACTAATAGTGGGGGCTAGAATCATCAGTGAGATATGCTCCTAATAGTAGGGGCTGGAATCATCAGTGAGATATGCTACTAATAGTGGGGGCTGGAATCATCAGTGAGATATGCTACTAATAGTAGGGGCTGGAATCATCAGTGAGATATGCTCCTAATAGTAGGGGCTGGAATCATCAGTGAGATATGCTCCTAATAGTAGGGGCTGGAATCATCAGTGAGATATGCTACTAATAGTGGGGGGCTAGAATCATCAGTGAGATATGCTCCTAATAGTGGGGGCTAGAATCATCAGTGAGATATGCTACTAATAGTGGGGGCTAGAATCATCAGTGAGATATGCTACTAATAGTGGGGGCTAGAATCATCAGTGAGATATGCTCCTAATAGTAGGGGCTGGAATCATCAGTGAGATATGCTACTAATAGTAGGGGCTGGAATCATCAGTGAGATATGCTCCTAATAGTAGGGGCTGGAATCATCAGTGAGATATGCTACTAATAGTAGGGGCTGGAATCATCAGTGAGATATGCTACTAATAGTAGGGGCTGGAATCATCAGTGAGATATGCTCCTAATAGTAGGGGCTGGAATCATCAGTGAGATATGCTACTAATAGTAGGGGCTGGAATCAACAGTGAGATATGCTCCTAATAGTAGGGGCTGGAATCATCAGTGAGATATGCTACTAATAGTGGGGGCTAGAATCATCAGTGAGATATGCTACTAATAGTGGGGGCTAGAATCATCAGTGAGATATGCAGCTAATAGTACAGAACCAAACAGTGGGATATAGATAGACTTAGCACCATGGAACCCTCAAGTACTATCTATCCATCCCTCTACCTATCCAATATTGCCATTATATTTCTAGTTCTCCCTTTAATTTAATTAGAAAGCATTTTATAAAGTGACCTTTCACCTTCTGATTTCCGAGTCCAAACGATCGAGGTTAGACTCCCTCTCGATGAGGTAGGCATCTCTGCTCGGGCTAAGCATCGGACTTTGACATTGGGGGCTGGGCGTGGGACTAGGGCTGCAAGCAGAGGAGACAGACGTCACCGAGACCCTCCACGGATGTTCCCAAGCCTTCTTGCCCTTCAAACCCTTCACTCTCCTAGGGAGGGAAAGTGAAGGAATAATAAGTTTGGCAGAGCAGACATGGAGATATAGGAGCAGACATGGAGATATAGGAGCAGACATGGAGATATAGGAGCAGACATGGAGATATAGGAACAGACGTGGATATATAGGAGCAGACATGGAGATATAGGAACAGACATGGAGATATAGGAGCAGACATGGAGATATAGGAGCAGACATGGAGATATAGGAGCAGACATGGAGATATAGGAACAGACATGGAGATATAGGAGCAGACATGGAGATATAGGAGCAGACATGGAGATATAGGAGCAGACATGGAGATATAGGAGCAGACATGGAGATATAGGAGCAGACATGGAGATATAGGAGCAGACATGGAGATATAGGAGCAGACATGGAGATATAAGCACACATGGAGATATAGGAGCAGACATGGAGATATAAGCAGACATGGAGATATAGGAGCAGACATGGAGATATAGGAGCAGACATGGAGATATAGGAGCAGACATGGAGATATAGGAGCAGACATGGAGATATATGAGCAGACATGGAGATATAGGAGCAGACATGGAGATATAGGAGCAGACATGGAGATATAGGAGCAGACATGGAGATATAGGAGCAGACATGGAGATATAGGAGCAGACATGGAGATATAGGAGCAGACATGGAGATATAGGAGCAGACATGGAGATATAGGAGCAGACATGGAGATATAGGAGCAGACATGGAGATATAGGAGCAGACATGGAGATATAAGCAGACATGGAGATATAGGAGCAGACATGGAGATATAGGAGCAAACATGGAGATATAGGAGCAGACATGGAGATATAGGAACAGACATGGAGATATAGGAGCAGGCATGGAGATATAGGAGCAGACATGGAGATATAGGAGCAGACATGGAGATATAGGAGCAAACATGGAGATATAGGAGCAGACATGGAGATATAGGAACAGACATGGAGATATAGGAGCAGGCATGGAGATATAGGAGCAGACATGGAGATATAGGAGCAGACATGGAGATATAGGAGCAGACATGGAGATATAGGAGCAGACATGGAGATATAGGAGCAGACATGGAGATATAAGCAGACATGGAGATATAGGAGCAGACATGGAGATATAGGAGCAGACATGGAGATATAGGAGCAGACATGGAGATATAAGCAGACATGGAGATATAGGAGCAGACACACAAGGTCCATATATTAGCTGCATCTTGAAAAGTGCTTACTAAAAATCTGTTTGACCGTGTCAATTGTACACTCTAATATGTTGGCCATTGCAAGGTTTCCCACTGGGCTCTTCCCTAGACTTGCAGCAGAATTAGTTACTTGCAGCTGTTGCTTGGTGAACATAAGCTTGCACCTGCAGAAAGCTGCACATACCATTCTCACTAGCATGCTCCATGTGGTGGCTCATCACAATAGCAATAGACAAACTAATTGTTTGTGAGATTATTATTTTATGAATCTCATTGCAGCACTTGTACTTAAAGGATGGGGGGGGGGAGGGGTGCATGGTGTGTATAGATATTGCTTGAGAAAGACCTCAACACACACATTGTGTGCAGTCCTACATCACATCTATAGTTAGTTAGAGCTAGCTGGATAAAGCTTGGCCACCTCGTGACAATAAGAGGTGAGTGAGTGGGTGGGTGGGTGAGTGAGTGAGTGTGTGTGTGTGAGTGGTGAGTGTGAGTGGTGAGTGGTGAGTGTGTGAGTGAGTGTGTGAGATTGTGTGAGTGTGAATGTGTGAGTGAGTGTGTGAGTGAGTGTGTGAGTGGGTGTGAGTGGTGAGTGAGCGGTGAGTGAGTGGTGAGTGTGTGAGTGAGTGAGTGTGTAGTGTGTGAGTGAGTGGTGAATGAGTGAGTGACTAGTAAAAAGAGCAGCAGCTTCTGCAACACAACAAACCAAACCCTGTGCATTTAAGACCACACCCAACCCATTAATGCACTCTAACAGGAGCCCATAACAAACACACATACACACATACTTACTTTCCATGAGACCGCTGTAGCATCTGCAGTCTCTTCTCGGCTCGCTGGCGCCGTGCCATTGACCTCATGCGGCCATCGTGGATGGTCTGTGCTACGTTGTGGTGCTCCAGGTAAAGGGCAATCAGTCCATCCTGCACCAAGTCTTCGATGTCCTCGAAACGGTTTTCTCCTGAGACAGAGAGACAGTTGCAATAAAACATTTCTACCGCAACACCAAAAGTGTTTAGTCGGAACCCATAGGGCTAGGGCTAGGGTTAGGGCAGACATCAATAGCTACTGCACCAATGCTAGGGCTAGGGTTAGGGCTAGGGCTAGGGCATGTTTAGTCAGACAGCAATAGCTACTGCACCAAAGCTAGGGCTAGGGCTAGGACTAGGGCATGTTTAGTCAGACATCAGTAGCTACTGCACCAATGCTAGGGCTAGGGCTAGGGCATGTTTGACATCAATAGCTACTGCACCAAAGCTAGGGCTAGGGCTAGGGCATGTTTATTCAGACATCATAGCTAAGCTAGGGCTAGGGCTAGGGCATGTATAACCAGATACCAATAGCTAGTGACTGATTATATGATAGACATATGCACCAATCACTTGAGCAGAGCAAGCCCTCGCTGGCAAGAGGGATAGGAAGTTCAATAGGAACACACCCAAATATGGTCCATTTCCTGGAAACAGGACACCAGAAACCACACATACCCTAAGTACTGCTCTGCCAGTACTTGTTCACCAATTAGTAGGTTTCTACAAACCACATAAGCCCATTACGAGATACACACATTTAGTCAACACAGGTTCAATTAGTGGAGTGGTTGAAAATTAATTAAAATAAAGCAAAGCATACATGTGGCTGAATTTTATTTCAAAGCACACTGACGAAAGTAGTAGCCGAGTTAAAGTTGCCTTCTCTATTGCTCGAGGGCTCCCTCAGGTAAGCACTGTTGCTATTGCTCGAGGGCTCCCTCAGGTAAGCACTGTTGCTATTGCTTGAGGGGTCTCTCAGGTAAGCACTGTTGCTATTGCTCGAGGGCTCCCTCAGGTAAGCACTGTTGCTATTGCTCGAGGGCTCCCTCGGGTAAGCACTGTTGCTATTGCTTGAGGGCTCCCTCAGGTAAGCACTGTTGCTATTGCTTGAGGGGTCTCTCAGGTAAGCACTGTTGCTATTGCTCGAGGGCTCTCTCAGGTAAGCACTGTTGCTATTGCTCGAGGGCTCTCTCAGGTAAGCACTGTTGCTATTGCTCGAGGGCTCCCTCGGGTAAGCACTGTTGCTATGCTGCTGCCTAGCAACAACAAAAGTAAACAAGAGGTAAAGGACTTCTGTTGGTTTCTCTAGCTCACTAGCCCAGGGCAAAGAGAGCAATAGTCAAATTAGCTTTTGGCTAAGCTGCACCTCAATCTTCTTAGCTATACGGCAGACAATGAATCATCTGAGGATCTTTCCATGTTAACATTTGCTGCCTTTAGCTAGAGCTAGTAGAGGTGAAAATGGATCCTTATTTTTATTTTAAGAACGTTTTTATTATTCGCCGTCGAAACCAAGGATGACAACGCAAACCTCATCATTTCAGAAACTGTGTCGATTCTCCTAGTATTATAGGTTTAGTTGACAGCCTTGCTAGCCAATAGCTTGAGTCAGATTTCACCATGCGTTCTATCATAGCCGTTAGGTAATAGTCACCAAATTGCATTGTTTGTGGGGATGCACCTGCTACTGTCAATAATGAGGCACTCACTTATGGGCAGATATATCCTACACTGTTGGGTCTAAAGTGTTCAATAAGAGTTCTGGGGCAGGTTGTGTACAGACTGTTTGAAAGGCCAGCAGGATTGCCTGGCATGGTGTGTATAACAGCTTGATGGGTTGCCTGGCAATTCTTCAGCTGCCTGCACACACCGCCTTGCATTCCTTTCTAGTAAATTTCTAGTAAAGAGGTAATTGGTAGGACAAGGCTTCAAAGACTGGAGTATGCAAGCAGATCTGATAGTAACCACTACTAGACCACTGTCTCTGACCATTGTTGGCTAATTACTTATGAAGTGGGTTAAGACTACCTTCTGTTGTTGCATTCATTCCCTCTCTCTCCTCCTCTCCCTTCCTCCTTCTCTGCCTTCTCCCCCACTCTTCCTCCCCCCTCTTCCTCCTCTCCTTTCCTCCTTCTCCTCCCCCACTCTTCCTCCCCCCCCCCCCCCCCCCCCACTTTTCCTCTCCTTTCCTCCTTCTCTGCCTTCTCCTCCCCTACTCTCCTCCCCCCTCTTCCTCCTCTCCTTTCCTCCTTCTCCTCCTTCTTCCCCCACTCTTCCCCCACTCTTCCTCTACCCTCCCCCTCCCTCTCCCTTCCTCCTCCTCCCTCTCCCTTCCTCCTCCTTTTCACCATTCCTTTACCCTGAGTATATACACACCTTAAAACCTGCATGTTAAGCCTCTCCACACCACAAGCTGTTAAGCGCTGGTCTAAATTGATTTGTAGGCATGGGGCCTCGATAAACACTTGAGATGCCATCTCTAGCTCCATACCTATGGCTCCCAAGACTTGTTCCTTTCTTTGCTCCTCTAGCTCCATACCTATGGCTCCCAAGACTTGTTCCTTTCTTTGCTCCTCTAGCTCCATACCTATGGCTCCCAAGACCTGTTCCTTTCTCTGCTCCTCTAGCTCCATACCTATGGCTCCCAATACTTGTTCCTTTCTTTGCTCCTCTAGCTCCATACCTATGGCTCCCAAGACTTGTTCCTTTCTTTGCTCCTCTAGCTCCATACCTATGGCTCCCAAGACTTGTTCCTTTCTTTGCTCCTCTAGCTCCATACCTATGGCTCCCAAGACTTGTTCCTTTCTCTGCTCCTCTAGCTCCATACCTATGGCTCCCAAGACTTGTTCCTTTCTTTGCTCCTCTAGCTCCATACCTATGGCTCCCAAGACTTGTTCCTTTCTCTGCTCCTCTAGCTCCATACCTATGGCTCCCAAGACTTGTTCCTTTCTTTGCTCCTCTAGCTCCATACCTATGGCTCCCAAGACTTGTTCCTTTCTTTGCTCCATACCTATGGCTCCCAAGACTTGTTCCTTTCTTTGCTCCTCTAGCTCCATACCTATGGCTCCCAAGACTTGTTCCTTTCTTTGCTCCTCTAGCTCCATACCTATGGCTCCCAAGACTTGTTCCTTTCTTTGCTCCTCTAGCTTCATACCTATGGCTCCCAAGACTTGTTCCTTTTCTTTGCTCGCCATGTCTGAAAAAATTATGCAAAATAAGTCTTGCCTGCACATGCCCAGTAGACTACCCTGGCCACATAAACCTGGCTACATAAACTAATCATACACCTTTACTTCCGGCTTGAGAGGGCGAGCAAAATGATTGCATATTTGTTTAGGCCAATGAAGTGTGATGATCCTTTCCAGGCCCTTGCAGGAAGCCTTTGTTCTGAGGAAAGCTAAACTGACACATGTGCTCACCTGCAACCACGTGCATCCTTCTCTAGAGAAGAGGAACCACTTCTGGATGGACTTCAAGTTTTGCTGTGGACAGAAAGTGCCGATGCCTGCAACCACGTGCATCCTTCTCTAGAGAAGATGAACCGCTTCTGGATGGACTTCCTTTGCTGCAAGTTTTGCTGTGGATATAGAGCGATGTAGCGCTGCGAGGCTCTTGTTTCCTTACCTCGACGGAGCTGATTCTCATACCAAACTGCAGCTTATTATATTTGCATTCCAATGCTATGAATAGTTCAGTCTTGAAAAAAAATCACAGCCATAAATATTGTGTTAAATATATCTTAAACACATACAAAATAAAGTTGTCCGTAGGACATTCAGTTCAACCATTAAACGCCGTAAGTGCCATATGGTGCAAGCTCGGAGATCATCGAGGGGGAAGCAATTACGAATTATTTGTATTAAGCGCTCATTTTTGTATGCAGATACTCAATGGACTGCTCTCTTGATTTAATTTTAAAATAATTACTTCCGGCTAGATGGGAGGAGCAAATAAGATTTTTAATGGCTGACGATCGCAACTGCCTTCGTGAATGGTCTCTTCCTGGCTTGCTTTTGCTGCCATTTCTGGAAGTTCTTCTGAACAGTTTGAGAAGTTTATATAATTATCACAGCAAACCACAGATTAAGTCGGTGCTCAGCCAGTAAACTAACTGTTGTGTAAGGCCATTAAATGCAGAAGGAAGTTCGTAATGAAGATGCATTAGGTGTGTGGGAGGCAAGGCAGATGGTCGGTGGTCGTACCAGGTGGGCCAATGTTTGGCGGAGGTTCCAGGCACTGGTTGCCCACAACTAATTGCTCAAGGCATCCTGGATAAGGGCACAGGTGGAATAGAAATCTGCAGTGGAGTTGTACTACAGCTTTTTCTGACAGTCATGACCAGCTGAGCAGATGTGCTCTACCTCAATAAAGGCGGAAGTACATAGATGTAATGGAGAATGATCTGCTTAATGAGTTTCATTTTCAGTTGCTGGAATATTCATTCCTGAAGGATCTTGTTACTTGGCCAGGAAATAAAACATGTGAGTTGCCAGCACAGCCAAGAAAGTTGGTGACCTTTACAAGTGGCGAGAATCATGCAGGTGCTACAGTGGTGTGTTAACTAGCAAGCATGTATTTGAATTGTGTTTCTACCTATAATTGCTCTATTTGGTGCTCACCATCACTGGGTTAAATATCAAGCTTAAAAATGATCGTTTCAGCCAACTTGCTCTTGCCTTCTTCAGGGTGATAGTGAATTGACACAAGAGGTGAGGAGCTTACAACCTGCTCTGGCCTTCTTTAGGGTGGTAGTGAAGTGACACAAGAGGTGAGGAGCTTACAACCTGCTCTGGCCTTCTTTAGGGTGGTAGTGAAGTGACACAAGAGTTGAGGAGCTTACAACCTGCTCTTGCCTTCTTTAGGGTGGTAGTGAAGTGACACAAGAGGTGAGGAGCTTACAACCTGCTCTGGCCTTCTTCAGGATGGTAGTGAAGTGACACAAGAGGTGAGGAGCTTACAACCTGCTCTGGCCTTCTTCAGGGTGGTAGTGAAGTGACACAAGAGGTGCAACCTGCTCTGGCCTTCTTCAGGATGGTAGTGAAGTGACACAAGAGGTGAGGAGCTTACAACCTGCTCTTGCCTTCTTCAGGGTGGTAGTGAAGTGACACAAGAGGTGCAACCTGCTCTGGCCTTCTTTAGGGTGATAGTGAAGTGACACAAGAGGTGAGGAGCTTACAACCTGCTCTTGCCTTCTTCAGGGTGGTAGTGAAGTGACACAAGAGTTGAGGAGCTTACAACCCTCTCTTGCCTTCTTTAGGGTGATAGTGAAGTGACACAAGAGGTGAGAAGCTTAAATAAGTTACCTAGCTAACACATGTAAAAAAACACGAGATATAAGTCATGTGAGGTGCACGTGATCCATCATGTGCCTGAAAGGCCAAAAAGTCGGTAAATTGCAGTTTACTAAGCTGTAGCAGACAGACCATCAGCAGATTGTCTTCCCCAAGCTGACGTAGCTCAATGTGCCAATCACTGTGTGGTACAACAGCAGCCTCTAGCCACACTAGAAAGCTTGGTCGGTGCGCAGGTGAGCAGAGGCCATTGCTCGCCTCTAGAGAGACTTACTTGGAGGTAGGTGGAGAAGAGTCCGAGGGACAAAGAACATCTGAAGTGTCTTTCCTGCAAGGGGCAACACGGGCAGCCTTCTTGATAAGAACCAGCTCTGTCTAAAGCGAGTCTGAGGATGGATAGGGTGTGGTTTCCTCCAGAATTGCAGTGGCAGCTGCTAACAAATCTACACTGGTTGAATTTGATGAGTACATACATTGAACTGAGCAGAAACTGAGCCTACACTCTTCCTGCTGCATCAAACGAAAATCACGGGAAGAAAAGCTATACAATTTATAACTGTACCCAAGTTACTGGAGCTAAAGTGGGTAACTCAAACTTGAGTCACGATTTTACAAATGTCTAATAACTCTAATTGGACCGCATACATGATTAGGCGCTAAAACATTGGGTTTGGGTGTCGTGCTCAAGGCGCTTAAAGATCAATTGATTTTGAACGATGAGCATGACCAAGTTTTAGCGCCTAATGAAAACACTTGTATCCAGTAGGGCTTCTTCTAGCCACTGGATCTAATTACGGCTGTCTAGGCTATACAAACTGGAGTTAGCTTATTGCAAAATCAGGCACATTTTGAGGATCCAACTTTGACTGCCTGTAACTTGGCTATAGTTATATCTATAAACAAAATCTTTTAGTATCAAGAGAGAGCACACAGAGAGACCATCTTTTGAGCTATATATCAAGTCCAAACAGTGAAGTGTGCGGAATCTATAGTTCTAAAATGGTAACCACAATTTTTGTAGCACCTATTAGTTTATGGTATCGGCCCCACTGTATTTGGAGTTCAGTATTTGGAGTTCATTAACAAGATGCTTTAACAAAAGCTGTCGTTCATCTGTGGATCACTCTTAGGGTTCCCTTCCCGTACAAGTCATCTCTCAGGGGGAATCTTAAGTCATCCTCTTCCTATACAGGTCATCTCCCTGGGGAAAGCTTCTCGCTATTACCTTCATTTGTAGCTGCCAAGTGATTGGCACGTCCCACATTCATCCAGACATGTGTGGGTGGGCGACAACAAGAAGAACTTGAAGGAAGTCATCCTGCCCTAGCTATCACAGACAACTTCCACTGCCCTAGCTATCACAGACAACTTCCACTGCCCTAGCTATCACAGACAACTTCCACTGCCCTAGCTATCACAGACAACTTCCACTGCCCTAGCTATCACAGACAACTTCCACTGCCCTCGCTATCAAAGTGCCTCAGCAATGATTCAGACGACAGTCTTGCAAGGTGCCTCAGCGTGTCTGCCAGTTTCCCCCCCCTCTGATGAACTCCAGTATCAACTGCAACCATTGTACAGAGAATGGAAGAGTTTGTGTTGTTGTGCACCTTGTGTTGTTGTGCACTTTCTCTGCAGTGAATGTGGCTGTTTGATAGCGGACCTGAACACGTTCACACTAAAATAAATATGTGAATGCAGCAGCCAACTTCAGGTTTTTGTAAAAATGGAAATGATCATTATAAGATAAAGAAAATGTTGCAGATTCCAAGATCAAGAAAGGAGAAGTGGCTGCACACAAGTGAGAAGTGGCTGCACAGGAGTGAGGACTGGCTGAAGGGGAGTGAGAACTGACTGCACAGGAGTCATGACTGTCTGCATGCTTAACAGCTGTCGGGAAAAGGAAGCTGGAGCCGCTGAACTCCTCAATGTGGAGGTGTGTCTGTCACAAGTGTAGAAATTATGTCAAGCTTGCTAACCCAATTCCTTGTGTGCACTGCCACTCGTCAGCGCCACTGCATCTCTGCCACTTCAAAAGGTAACTGGTTACATGCTAGAGTTGGTGCACAGAGGAATGATAACTGACAGCATTTCCTGTTGAAATGATATGCTTATGACGAAGGGCATTCCGAAAATATACACTAACAGTTTCAAAAGTAAATTGTCTCCAAAACAACATGACAGGAGTTCTTGTGAGCTTCTGCACGGCCCTTCCTGTCAGGACTCTAGTGACACCATCAGACGGCAAGCACTGCTCACTCTTAGTGTGCTACCATCTTCAGGGGAAGCTTCTCGTTCAGGGTATTCCTTGAAAACTATCAGCCTCATAGACATGAGCACACTTCCGAATGACAGTCTGCCAAGCCCATTCATTATGTTGCCAAGGCATCAGGTTGCGCAACCCTGCACCACTTGGCAAACATTCAAATACAACTCGAAGCTAATCCCCCATATCACAAATGTATTATATCATCACGATGTCATGACATTATCAATCAAGTACACAAGGCTTAATAAAGAAGGGCCTGGATAACCACCATGCCGATGGCCAGAGCAGAAACTGTAAACAGTCTGAGGCTACAGGCAAAAGTTCTTTAGCTGGCCACACAATGTTGCCAGTGGGTATAAATGTTGCCAGTGAGTATAAATGTTGCCAGTGGGTATAAATGTTGCCAGTGAGTATAAATATTGCCAGTGGGTATAAATGTTGCCAGTGAGTATAAATGTTGCCAGTGAGTATAAATATTGCCAGTGGGTATAAATGTTGCCAGTGAGTATAAATGTTGCCAGTGAGTATAAATATTGCCAGTGAGTATAAATATTGCCAGTGAGTATAAATATTGCCAGTGAGTATAAATATTGCCAGTGAGTATAAATATTGCCAGTGAGTATAAATATTGCCAGTGAGTATAAATATTGCCAGTGAGTATAAATATTGCCAGTGGGTATAAATGTTGCCAGTGGGTATAAATGTTGCCAGTGGGTATAAATATTGCCACTGGGTATAAATGTTGCCAGTGGGTATAAATGTTGCCAGTGGGTATAAATATTGCCAGTGGGTATAAATGTTGCCAGTGAGTATAAATGTTGCCAGTGAGTATAAATGTTGCCAGTGAGTATAAATATTGCCAGCGAGTATAAATATTGCCAGCGAGTATAATGAGTATAAATGTTGCCAGTGGGTATAAATGTTGCTAGTGAGTATAAATATTGCCAGTGGGTATAAATGTTGCCAGTGGGTACAAATATTGCCAGTGGGTATAAATTTTGCCAGTGAGTATAAATGTTGCCAGTGAGTATAAATGTTGCCAGTGAGTATAAATATTGCCAGTGAGTATAAATGTTGCCAGTGAGTATAAATGTTGCCAGTGAGTATAAATGTTGCCAGTGAGTATAAATGTTGCCAGTGAGTATAAATATTGCCAGTGGGTATAAATGTTGCCAGTGAGTATAAATATTGCCAGTGAGTATAAATGTTGCCAGTGAGTATAAATATTGCCAGCGAGTATAAATATTGCCAGCGAGTATAATGAGTATAAATGTTGCCAGTGGGTATAAATGTTGCTAGTGAGTATAAATATTGCCAGTGGGTATAAATGTTGCCAGTGGGTATAAATATTGCCAGTGGGTATAAATTTTGCCAGTGAGTATAAATGTTGCCAGTGAGTATAAATGTTGCCAGTGAGTATAAATATTGCCAGTGAGTATAAATGTTGCCAGTGAGTATAAATGTTGCCAGTGAGTATAAATATTGCCAGTGGGTATAAATGTTGCCAGTGAGTATAAATATTGCCAGTGAGTATAAATGTTGCCAGTGAGTATAAATGTTGCCAGTGAGTATAAATATTGCCAGTGAGTATAAATATTGCCAGCGAGTATAATGAGTATAAATGTTGCCAGTGGGTATAAATGCTGTGAGTGGGTATTCATGTGTTGTGTGCTGTTCATTATTTCATTTGGCCTGATGAAGTTGGGTTGAAGCGTGCATAGAACACACACGCAACCAGAAGAGCATAGCAGCTTCTTGAGGACTAAAACAACAGCCTCGGCACTAAAAACAGAACTGATAGATCTCGGTCATGAATAGGTAATGTGTTCTTGCAATAGTGCACACCTTCAGGATCAAAGAGCCCAAAGATAGGCTGCAGCACCTCCACTCTGCCGTTTACCAATGCAAATGTACCGAAGTTCCTCATTGGCTACCATCAATGCTACACACAAGGCATGTTGCTAGGCTCGGGGTGATGGTGGGGAGAGGAGGAGGAAATGTTCGGTGTGCTCCACCCATTTCAAAGACCACACCCTGTAAATAACCAGGTGAAAGGGCTTGAAATGATATTTCCTTTGAAGGACAAATTTGCGGCCTGGATCTGTGGGTGGGTGAGGGGGTGGGGGAGATTTCTGTTATGGGATATCTCCCCCTATGTCCTGTATGAGATACTGGCAATATTATTCCCAGATCTTGTTCTCAACAAATCCTTCTCGGGTGAATGCAAATTTGTTGCTTGTTAAAAATAGCACACGCAGCACTTTGACAATGCGAAAACAAACAAAGAAACAAGAACGGTCCTAATCACATGACAGCCCTAGCCCCGGCCCTAGCCCTAGTCTCAGCCCCAGACCTAGACCCAGCCCCAGTCCTAGCCCCAGTCCTAGCCCATGCCCTAGCCCTAGCCCTAGCCCCAGCCCCAGCTCTAGCCCCAGCTCCAGTCTAGCCCCGGCCCTCGCTATCACCGACCTCACACGGGAGTACATATCGAGGAACGCATGGCTACAATTAAATTGCCAACTTCTTGGACATCGTCGAGTTACACACACGAAATTCTTAGACAAGTCATTAAGCAGCAACAGAGGGACACTGAAGGCGGTCAGTTTCAAAGAAAGCCCCACACACACAGCATGCTTTGAACTAAAGCAATCGGTCATGGAGTTAAGAGCACGGCTTGCCATGACCTCATGTTCCTGCTGGTCAAGATATCTCACCATGACATAATAGTGCCCCTGAGGAGAATTACATGCAGTACCACCCCCACTACGGCTCTGTTGACAAAAAAACACTCTTTTGATACGTAAAGGGTGTTAAAAACATCTAAGAGCTGCTAGACTGAACTTTACCTACCTGCTAGGCTGAGCTGTAGTTCTTTACCTGTCTGTCTGCTAGCAGCAAAGGAGATAGAGCAACGACCTGCCACACAACTGCTACTACCCACGCATGCACAGGTCTCGAGCAGAGGTGCCCTGGGACATTTCGTCCCTCCCCTGAGGTCCCCCCTCCCCTGAGGTCACCCCACCCCTGAGGCCCCCCCTCCCCTGAGGTCCCCCCTCCCCTGAGGTCCCTCCTCCCCTGAGGTCCCCCCTCCTCCACCCACCCAACCTAGAAATCATGTGCTAATTTACTGTGGTCAAATTCACTACCAACTTTCAAATCCAAACTTCACCCCCAAGACTGCATGGACTATTTTAAACTCCATTCTTCTTTGGAGCTGGGCTATTTTAAAGAAGCACAGGTTGTTTTTAACTCCTCCCACCCTCCCTCCCTCTCTCACACATACACACACACACCCTTCCCCAAACAAACAAAACAAAAAAGCAGCTCTGCTTGGAAGCTTGACTCACCCACATGGTGCTGACCAGCTTGGTGGAATAGTCTGTAGTCGTGCCTCATGCCATTCATCCTGTAGGACAAGCAACAACAGACACGAACATGCACTTTACATGCTGAAACTGGAAGTAATGAGATGGAACAAGATATTTGCATAGAGACTACTACGACATGGAGCTAGCCTTGTGTGTGTGTGTGTGCGTGTATGTGTGTGTGTGCTTGTATATATTGCATCATTGCTTAGGAACATCTACAACTCTAGCGACAACTCTTCTTTTACATGTGGAAAGCAAGTGACTCCGCCCCCCCTGCCCCCCCCCCCCCCCCCCCACCGAATAAACCAGACGAGAACACGGGGTCATAAGGAGTTCATTCGAGGTGCACATTCTGTAATTAATATTTGAAGTTGAAAGCAACGAGAAATAGTAACCTGCTAATAGGTACGACGAAGGGAAGTAGACCAGGTGTTATAATATGCCAAATAATCCCGGAATATTTCCCCTTCGCCCCTCTCACTCGCACCTTGCACCAACACCTTGGAAACATCTGGAAAATGCAGTGACACTTGCATGGCAACTGTACAACAGTCTTTGTTTATTAGCAACACTGAAATCCAGCCCAAGGATCCATTACAATGGGGGATGGGGCAACACTAGGTCCGAGAACATTCAGAAATTTTAAACCAGGAACCATGGCATAATGATGACTCCACAATCCTTAAGGAATTGTATCCTCAAGGAAGTGTAAATGTATCCACTACACATGCACAGTGCAATGATGACACCTAATCCTCAAGGAAGTGTATCCACTACACATGCACAGCGCAATGATGACACCCAATCCTCAAGGAGGTGTATCCACTACACGTGCACGGCGCAATGATGACACCCAATCCTCAAGGAAGTGTATCCACTACACATGTAAACATCTGTTTGGAGTATTACTCGACGTTTGTGCATAGAGACAAATTCACGTCTGGAAAGGATGGAGTCTGGTGTTTGTGCAGAATGCGACGACCTCTACGAGGCTGATCAAAGTGACACTCGTCATCATTGCTATTTAAAATAGGTCAACAATGGAGTCCTTGGTGGTGGTAGTGCTTGTAGTAATGTTAGAAAGTAAACACTGCATGTCTTGGGGAGGCTGGTCTGTGCATCTCATTTAGGGTTGTTGCCCACCTAATCCTAGCCCTAGCTCTAGCCAGTATTAGGAGGGCAAGAACTGTGGACATCCATAGATGATCCCACGATTTGCCCACCTAATCCTAGCCCTAGCCCTAGCCAGTATTAGGAGGACAAGAACTGTGCACATCCATAGATGATCCCAGGATTTGCCCACCTAATCCTAGTCCTAGCCAGTATTAGGAGGGCAAGAACTTTGCACATCCATAGATGATCCCAGGATTTGCCCACCTAATCCTAGCCCTAGCCAGTATTAGGAGGGCAAGAACTGTGCACATCCATAGATCCCAGGATTTGCCCAACTAATCCTAGCCCTAGCCAGTATTAGGAGGGCAAGAACTGTGCACATCCATAGATGATCCCAGGATTTGCCCACCTAATCCTAGCCAGTATTAGGAGGGCAAGAACTGTGCACATCCATAGATGATCCCAGGATTTGCCCACCTAATCCTAGCCAGTATTAGGAGGGCAAGAACTGTGCACATCCATAGATGATCCCAGGATTTGCCCTCCTAATCCTAGCCTTAGCCAGTATTAGGAGGGCAAGAACTGTGCACATCCATAGATGATCCCAGGATTTGCCCACCTAATCCTAGCCCTAGCCAGTATTAGGAGGGCAAGAACTGTGCACATCCATAGATGATCCCAGGATTTGCCCACCTAATCCTAGCCCTAACCGTAGCCAGTATTAGGAGGGACAGAAATTGAACTTTGGTCATCTCCACAATTGGCAAGGTCAGTTTCATTCATTTGATAAGTGCACGAAATTCCTTTACCCAATGTATCATGACCTCATGTCTGGCAACTAGAAACCCTAGAAGAACAAAGCCAGCAACACACCAGCTAATCTATTGCCTGCTCCACCTACTCACCTAATTGACAGGACCTTTTCTCCATCAACAGAGTCCCGAACTAGATATGCCCCATCAGAGGCCCCCAGAAGAAGGTCTGCTTCTCGATGGTCCAAGTAACCGTGGTACTCCAATCCATACTGTGGAGGAGACTTTTCAACCTATGTGTGGAGAAGGGTAAAGATTCTACTTGTGTCTGTATCACATACATGTATCACATGACATGCCCGCATCACATGACTTGCATCACATGACCTGCCTGTATCACGTGACGTATCTGTACTGCATGACATCTGCATCAAGTGACTAGCAAGAATCACATGACATGCATGTGCATCACATGACACCTCTGTATGCATGGTGCATTACAATCCCTTACCGGCTTGGTAGTTGCAATGGACACAGCCTTAGGAGCACGTGCCTGGAGCATGTACACTACAACAAGAAAATGATATACATCAACATAGCACATTGAGATCCTACAGTGGCCGGATCCATAGTGATTACGAAAATATAAAATCAGAGTTGACTTTGCCACGGATAAGATTTTAAAGGAAGGAGGAAATGAAGGGATACTTTACCACTATATAATACATAGCTACACACATATACTCTCAATGAACTCTCAGTTGACATAATAACATTAAAATCACCTTCTCAATAATCAACTTCAATTTTTATTCACTCGACGTTTCGACTAGATGCTCTCGTCTTCGTCATTATTCCAGATGAAGACTAGAGCATCTAGTCGAAACGTCGAGTGAATAAAAATTGAAGTTGATTATTGAGAAGGTGATTTTAATATATGTGTATATATATATATATACATATGCATAAATATGCATATATATACATGCATATATATTAGCAGAGAGGTGATTCCGCCACGCCTGGGACATTTAAAACAATTCTGTGCTCCCAGAAGGTGTGCTTAGCATGTGGTGGAGAAACAGCAAGAGTCACGGATGTCTTCCTTATCCCTTGAGAACTCCCTCAGGTAAGTGCTGCTGATTGCTAGCTTCTCTTTTAAACCCAAACAAGATGGCCTCTCCCAACTTCAACGTGCACCAAAAGACTATAAGAATGCAACAGAGTTCACTTGTCCGAAAGGCTACGAGGACGCAAAGAGAGTTTCCTCAGAACCCCAGCATACCTGAAGCTATCCTAGAGATATTAAAAGGCCCTTGCATTGCAGTCATTCTCATTTCCTTCATTAGCACCCTGGCACTTAGGGCAAGGACCAGAGCGGCCATTAGCTTGCCAGTACCTGGATCGATTAGGCTTTACTACGGCATGCTTAGTGGTGGAGTGTCACCTTGCCTGAAGCCATCCTTGGAGTGCAGCCCGATCTCCATGGAAACCTTCAGGCATGTACGCCTAGTGTGGCCGTGTATAATAAATATGTCTGCCTACCTATCCACACACATACATACATATGCATACACACACACAAACATACATATGCATACACACAAGCACACACATATGCACACATACACACATATATACATTACACACTCGCACAATATAATATATATATAATATATATATTATATTATATTATATATAGTAGTAATAGAAAAGTACTGGGATGGCTAGTCCTACTATAGTTGCGAATGCAATCATCAGGTGATTGCATTCGCATGAAACTATAGTAGGACTAGCCATCCCAATACTTTTCTATTACTACTATTCAATAGCTCTGCTTTAACACAGCATTGAGCACTATTTGTAGCCTTCATCAGCAAACTACCTTCTAAGATATATAATATAAATAATATATTTAATATATATATATAATATATATAATATTTTATATATATAATGTATATCTATATTTTTTATATATTATATATATAATACTCACAAGATGCATTCCATTCTTGCCGCAGATCATCATCTTCGTCATCGTTTTCGACCACACAATGGCTTTGCTTCTCTTCACTCGTTGCCACATCTATTAGCACACACACACACACACCACACACCACACACACACACACGGAGGGTAAGCTAGAGGCACGGCAGGAATGGTGTGCGTGTGTGCTGTGGGTTGCTACCGGCAGAGGTGAAGTTAGAACTAGAACAAAAATCACTCGACAAGAGTTGGTAGGAATTAACACGTCCCACCGTGAGTTCTGCACCGAGGAGAACAGGGAAGAGGTGTTGGTAAAGGGTTGAACTGGTCATGGGTAATGGGCAATAAGAGAGGGCAGGATATTCAGGGGTGTGGCTACACCACCACAGCCTCGGAGTTTGTCCAGTCTGCAAAGCACCTGGCCTCTGTGGCCACCGCGATCAACCTCTGAGGTCACTACAACACCTCAGCACATGCTGTAGGGAGGGACAATGACACACACTCCAGGCCATGACAAGATATTTGCTACCAACCACACTGGCCACCAACCACACTGGCCAGTCCTGAGAGAATTGAAGCATGAAGCTCCTAAACTAGTGATGCCATGGAATGTCGCTGTCTTCATTGACTCGGTCTGATACAAGCTCAAGGTCAGTGTTACTCCTAAGCTGTCGTGGAGGGACCATCACTCAAGATGTCTGTGAGGATTACTCAAGATGTGTGTGAGGATTATTCAAGATGTCTGTGAGGATTACTCAAGATGTGTGTGAGGATTATTCAAGATGTATGTGAGGATTATTCAAGATGTGTGTGAGGGACTACGTACAACTGGTTGCCAGTTTCACATTATGGAAATCCTTTCAAGACAGTGCCTGACAAGTTCAAGAAAGCCAGAGCTCTGGCATCCAAATATAAACACGAGCAGATAGGGTATATTGTGATTAGCACTTGAGTGTTAATGTGCTGGATGTGATGTGCTGATAATCAAGTTAAAAATGGCAAAGGAAAAAAACATGTCTGCAACATTATTGTATAGTAGGTCAGAGTCCATGAGAACTGAGAGTGAAAACATCACGGGCTAGATGTAAAGGGGAGGGGGGGGGGCATTTAGGGGAGAATAAATGGGGAGAATAATTAGGGTTGATTAGAGGATGACAAGGGGAAAATAAGGAGGAACAGCGAGGGAATAATTAGGGGTTAATTAGTAGAGGTGATTGGTATTACTGTCCATCTGGTTTCAACTATGACTTATTGTGTCATCTTTGTAAGGAGATTTGCAGGAAAGGATGCTTCCCTACACCAGAGAGAGAGTGTGCTTCTATTTTGTCAACCAAAGGTTGCAAAGCAGAATGGTAACCACGACACAGTAGGGAGAAGGAGGGTAAACAATAATAAAACAATGTTTGATCTCACATCCCTCAGAGTGACCATTATCCTGGATACGGCATATTCATAAAGTTTCAGCTTGAATTCCGATTGTAAGTCCTCAGCTTAGCTGTGAAATGCAATGAGCTCACCCAACATGTTCATGGGTGTGTTGAAAAAGATAAGGTATGGCAACTGCCAAGGCAACCTTGTTTCCAATAGAGGCTTTTGGAAATACTTATTCAATATCAAAATATCAAAGAGGATCATTGGATGGGGAGTGGTATTGGGGGTTAATATTCTTTGGCTTCCAGAAACCAGTTAACATCTTTGAATTTTAAAGCACACAGCAGTGATGGTCGAGACAATTTATCACCTTCAAACCCACCCAGACAGCAGTGGGAGTCGAGGGAATTTGCCACCTTCTGCCAAACTGGGGGTCAAGAGAACTCGTCACCTTTTAACTCCCCTAGAGTAGCAGTGGGATCATGGTGACCTGCCACCTTCAAGCAACCCTGGTACATGTAGTAGTGGGAGTCGAGAGAACTTGTCATCTATTAACTCCCCTAGCAGTGGGAGTCGTGGTGACCTGTCACCTTCAAGCAATCCTGGAAGTAGTGGGAGTCGAGAGATAACTCCCCTGGCAGCAGTGGGAGTCATGGTAACTTGTCACCTTATTATAGTAGTGGGAGTCAAGAGAACTTGTCACCTTCTATAGTAAGAGGCATGGTAACCTGTCACCTTCTTCAAGCAATATGGTAGCAGTTGCTCACCTTCTAGTAACTCTGGCTGCAAGGGAACTTGCCACCTTCTAGCTAACCCATCAACAGTGGGAGCCAAGAGACCTTGAGCTAACCCATCAACAGTGGGAGCCAAGAGAACTTGCCTTCTTCTAGCTAACCCATCAACAGTGGGAGCCAAGAGAACTTGCCTTCTTCTAGTTAACCCATCAACAGTGGGAGCCAAGAGAACTTGCCTTCTTCTAGCTAATCCATCAACAGTGGGAGCCAAGAGAACTTGCCTCCTTCTAGCTAACCCATCAACAGTGGGAGCCAAGAGAACTTGCCTTCTTCTAGCTAATCCATCAACAGTGGGAGCCAAGAGAACTTGCCTCCTTCTAGCTAACCCATCAACAGTGGGAGCCAAGAGAACTTGCCTTCTTCTAGCTAACCCATCAACAGTGGAAGCCAAGAGAACTTGCCTTCTTCCAGCTAACCCATCAACAGTGGGAGCCAAGAGAACTTGCCTCCTTCTAGCTAACCCATCAACAGTGGGAGCCAAGAGAACTTGCCACCTTCTAGCTAACCCATCAACAGTGGGAGCCAAGAGAACTTGCCACCTTCTAGCTAACCAATCAACAGTGGGAGCCAGAGAACTTGCCACCTTCTAGCTAACCCATCAACAGTGGGAGCCAAGAGAACTTGCCACCTTCTAGCTAACCCATCAACAGTGGGATCCAAGAGAACTTGCCACCTTCTAGCTAACCCATCAACAGTGGGAGCCAAGAGAACTTACCACCTAGCTAACCCATCAACAGTGGGAGCCAAGAGAACTTACCACCTAGCTAACCCAACAGTGGGAGCCAAGAGAACTTGCCTTCTTCCAGCTAACCATCAACAGTGGGAGCCAAGAGAACTTGCCTACTTCCAGCTAACCCATCAACAGTGGGAACCAAGAGAACTTGCCACCTTCTACAACAGTGGGAGCCAAGAGAACTTGACACCTTCTAGCTAACCCATCAACAGTGGGAGCCAAGAGACCTTGCCTTCTTCTAGCTAACCCATCAACAGTGGGAGCCAAGAGAACTTGCCACCTTCTAGCTAACCCATCAATAGTGGGAGCCAAGAGACCTTGCCTTCTTCTAGCTAACCCATCAACAGTGGGAGCCAAAGAGAACTTGCCATCTTCTAGCTAACCCATCAACAGTGGGAGCCAAGAGAACTTGCCTCCTTCCAGCTAACCATCAACAGTGGGTACTTGCCACCTTCTAGCTAACCCATCAACAGTGGGAACCAAGAGACCTTGCCACCTTCTAGTTAACCCATCAACAGTGGGACCAAGAGAACTTGCCTCCTTCTAGCTAACCCATAAACAGTGGGAGCCAAGAGAACTTTCCACCTTCTAGCTAACCCATCAACAGTGGGAGCCAAGAGAACTTGCCTTCTTCCAGCTAACCCATCAACAGTGGGAGCCAAGAGAACTTGCCTCCTTCTAGCTAACCCATCAACAGTGGAAGCCAAGAGAACTTGCCTTCTTCCGGCTAACCCATCAACAGTGGGAGCCAAGAGAACTTGCCTCCTTCTAGCTAACCCATCAGCCAAGAGAACTTGCCACCTTCAAGCTAACCCATCAACAGTGGGAGCCAAGAGAACTTGCCACCTTCTAGCTAACCCATCAACAGTGGGAGCCAGAGAACTTGCCACCTTCTAGCTAACCCATCGACAGTGGGAGCCAAGAAAACGTGCCACCTTCTAGCTAACCCATCAACAGTGGGAGCCAAGAGAACTTGCCACCTTCTAGCTAACCCATCAACAGTGGGAGCCAAGAGAACTTACCACCTAGCTAACCCAACAGTGGGCGCCAAGAGAACTTGCCTTCTTCCAGCTAACCATCAACAGTGGGAGCCAAGAGAACTTGCCACCTTCTACAACAGTGGGAGCCAAGAGAACTTGACACCTAGCAACCTTGACTGCAGTGGGAGTCCAGACAACTTAGTAACTGTAGAACTATTCACACTACTGAATGTTGCCAAATACAACACACGTCACTACCATTTACTTATCTGATTGTGCAGCACCTTTTGGGGCCATAATAAAAATCCCGGAGGAACGATGAGTTGGCATAGTAAACAAACTCAACATGAGAAGGTCCCCCCTCAAAACTTCTAAAATGAAGTCTTCTTGCACAACTCACTTGTTTTTGCACGTACTGCATTTAAAGTTTTGAATCGATTTCAGTTCTCTCTCTCTCTCTGGCCCAAACTGGATTCAACCATGTGGTTGTATGGTGGCTAATGAGGGCCTGATGGCCATAGTTAAGTCCCCTGGGGCCAATGGCTGTACATCCCTCCAGAAAGATGTGTGGTACTTTTCCTTTGTTACCTTTTTTAGAGTAGAGTTAGGTGTACTCCAACTGATCCTCCATGATTGAGAGGGGGGGAGGGAGAATAGAAGGCTCAGGCTATGACATTAGGCTTCCATCCAAGTCCTCACCTCACCACCACCACAATAACACCTTTCCCAGGTGTGCCACTCATCCAGGTAAGGCCCAGTGATGCTTGACTTCAGCTCCTGCAGAGAACTTCTCCATTACCACTGAAAGGTTCCCCCACCTTTCATGGTGTAGTGATAAACAATTAGGATCTGGCAGTGTGCCATCACAACACAGAAATTAATTAATGGACAGGTGTAATGGAAATTGCAACATTGGCTTCCATTAACTGCAGTCCAACACCCTACATTAACACCAGGCTTGTCCAAGTCATTAATCAGCGACTTATTAAGACACTCTCACTATTAAAAGCAGTGGTACTTCTACAGATGACAATTGTAGCTATGCATTCTTGCAGCACCTAATCACTAAGAACATCAGGTGATACACACCATGACAGTTGTGAAAGCAGGACAGCTTGTAGCATAGTCAGCAAGAATATTGGCACCTTAAACACAGGAGCAGCCCCTGAGTGGGCTGTGCACACACATAACCAATTTGTTGGAGCATGGATTGCTGTGCGGTATGTACAGGTACAGCTAGGTAGAAGGGAATGGCAGAGTGCTGAAGAGCATAGCCTGGAGACTATCACACAAGAACATCACAAGGACATCAAATCTAAAAAATATATATATTTTTTAAAAGGTCTACTTGCCAGAGACACCGGCTCTCGAGCAGGAGGAGACATGGTTATTACTAACAATGACCCAATAGAGGCTAGAATCTCTAGTGAACTAGTTGCTTAAAAAAACAAATAGTTGATTTTATGCCTGCTTGACAAACAGCTTTCACACAGGCCATAAGTTACATAATGACGTAAGATAATATATTACAAAGTAAATTCTTTAGTCTCAGCCATGTAGCCAGCAGAGATTAGCTGCCTCTAAGGAGCAAAGGTTACTGACACTGTATGAGGTCAATATTGTAAGGTCAATATTGACAGCTCGTACCAAAGAGACACCAAAACATATCTTTAGCCAGGAATACCTTTTTCAAGAAAGACCACTGTGCTTTTCCCCCTTCTAAAGTTGATATGCTACATGGATAAACACTCCTACTAGCTCCACAAATATCACAGAACCAGTCTGTGAATAAAAGCTAGTAGCAAGTTTCAGAATTTTTTCCCCTTCCCGGTGAAAAAAAAAATGCAAATGGTAATCAATTCAGCTTCACAAAGCCACATACTAAAACAAGAAGAAGTGGGGGGAGGAAGATTGTATATAAAACAATCATTATCCTGGTTTTCTGCTGCTTTGTGTTTTGGAACAAAAATGTTGAGCCAGCCATAAGCTGGCACAAAGAACAGGATAACCAGAACTTGTCATTAGCTTGCTAAACACACTGCATGTGTGCATGCTTAACTAGCTACTGTTTTGTTTTACCTGCACCATCTTCAAGTAGTAATATGCCAGAATCAGTTTCATTTGGGGGAACAGTAACCATCATGATGGAATTAGGCACCGTCTCGGGAACAGACAACGAATCGCCACATTCTTCACCACATTCGTCGTAGTAATTTACACAAGTATCCAAGTCACTGCTCGACGACAAATCTCCTTGGTTGGAACTATCTCCATCTCCACTATCTCCAGGCTTTCTAGGCATTTTGTCTTTGGGTTGCTGCGTTTAGCGGTACGAGTAGATTTATAGACTCCAGCACCTGTCATTCGTAGGTCGCAGTACACCTCGCCACCTATGCTAAAAGTTCCACATCCGTTCGCACCTATTACTAAAAGTTTAATTGAACTATACTTTCACCAGCGCGCGCATTATCGCGACTTGAACTCGCCCGCGGACCTACCGTAACCGGACACGGTGTTGGCGGAACTGCAAGCATGATCAAGCTCCATTACTGGCCATGGTCTTATGTTAGTTTTGCACGGGTCTGTCAGGCGGTCAGGCAATCGCTGGTCAACCACTTTGATTTTTTTTTTAAGATTAGGGTAACGATATGTCATTCCATACTGTTTTTAAAGACTCGAAATCCTCTGGACCTTTCCGAAAGCGATGGAAAGTCCGCTGGACCTCTCCGGAAGAGTTGGAGCCGCCCCTGTATACATATATACAACCACAACAGAGTACAGACATTTTTTACCCTTTTCAGTTTAAATTGCAACGACTTTCATAATCAAATTGAAATTTACTCATGAAGGCTAGAGTATATATCTGGTCCAAACGTCGTGAGAGCAAGTTTATTTCTTCAAAATGCTGAGTCGCTTATGACCAGCGCACCTCAGTGCAGTTCAAAAATAAATTTAAAATATAAATAATGACAGTAAATGAGGTATATATATAAGATGCAATAATACATATCTGATAAACATTAAGTTTATGTTCTATTTTAAATGGGTTGTATTGCTTGGCTATAGTGGAGTGTGTAGGGGGAGACCATAAATCAAATGATCATTGTGATTATTCTTCTTATGGAGCCGAGTTCTCATTGGAGGCTGTGGTGGGCTTCGACAATAAGAAGTAATGATATTCCACTGACATGCTGAAAAATTATGAAAGAAATATTATTCATGCTACCCAACAGTATGTACATTTTTTTTTCCATTAGTACATCTGTTTGTCTAATCGTGAAATTCCTAATTTTATCCAGTCCAGACTTGTGTGGCAATATATATATATATATATATCAAACACCTGGAGAATCATCATGCACTTCAGTGCCATCACAATCTCTGAAAATTATTTAGTTGATCCAGCATGCCAGGTCTGTAGAGCTAGACATTCTGCAATTATAGTATACAATTCTTCACGTATGACAGTTGGGCAAGCCAAACAGCACAAATACTACATTTGATGTCATTTTACTTCAAGGGCGTAAAGGACGCAAAGAGTGCCCGATGGCAGATGAGTGGATCTTGCACATCGCAGGTTGCATGTTTCTATGATAACAGATTGTATTTCTGTCGTCAGTCTTGTCCTTCCCATGTGAGCACACCTGCCTGATTAGTCTCATGTATGGCCAGACTAAGTAAGAGGTGAGCTAAAAATAGGTCAGAAGCAAATTAAAAAATTAATTTAAAAAAACAGAAATAAAAAGAAACACGATTATGAAAGCTACAGAACTACCAAAAGCTTATAAAAGAAACATTACAGCAACTCAATAAGATCTGATCAGTGTTGTATCTGAAAGTCTATATTGTAATAATCAAGAACGAATGCTCCTGCTCTCAAAAAAACATCACCTGATCTCTATTATATTAGTTGTGATAGAGAGTATTGTTTTATGCAGTGCAGGCCAGCAACCTTGGGACTTTGACCTTGCACCTTGTTGATGGATATTGCAAAACATAGTTGGATGGGAAACTGAAGCATTCAGAATTCCAAGGGAAGGTCGGAAGGGATGGTGGGAATGCATGGAATGAAGAAATCTTCTCCCTTTTGCACAACCTGTCATAATGATGTGGAGTATCAGTTTCAACCTTGTTGCACAACCTGCAAGGGTTCATTAGCGTGACTGGTGCCTCTACCTTCAGTGGTAGTCGATGAGAAGGTATATGAGGCAAGGAATTCAGGAATTCAGTTGTAGTGGACTACCTGGTCCTTATCCTTAGCCCTGTCTACCATTTTTGCCCATCTCCAGGAAGCAGTTGCAAAAGCGCATTGTTGGCAGTCATTCTTAGGAGCCAGAATAGCACGTTCACAAAGTTGCCTGCTAAGATTTGGTCTTCAGTTCTTCTACAGATGTTGCAATGGTGACAACTAGTGATGGTTCTTTCCAAATTGGTGGAGACACTGCCATGTCCGAGGAGAATCAGCTTCTTTGCAAAAAAAAATCAGATGACTCATTTCCATGGAGATGTGTTCTAGAGGGTGACACTCCTCCATAAGAGGACTTAAGACATACGTTGAGCTCATCCGCCCGGGTGCCTCTCGGGATGACAGGGATAAATTGCTGGCCAGCACCAAGGTTATACCACCCACACCATGATCTTGTTATTTTCACGGATGTCTTACAGAGAGTGATCGAATGCTTCAAAGGCTGCCTTGTGAGACATGGTGTACTCATCAGCTGGCACCTTGGCAGTACCCAAGTTACACCTCTTCCTTTGCTAATGTTGTAAATGGGGGCATCCTTTGTGCCCATGTCAAGTAGCAGTTTGAAGGTAGAATGAGAAGTGCGACCACCAGGCAGCAATGTCCCTGCAATGCCAGAAGAGGCCACAGCAATTACAATGATTTATCTCTGCCTCACCTTGGCCAACAGGAGGGTTGTGAGGAATGTTTTGCCAGTACCTCCAGATGCATCAAGAAAGAAGAGGCCACCTTTCTGGTGATTGGCGGAGTCAACAATGGTGTCATAGGCCTTCCTCTGATCAGCTATCAGCTTCCCCCAAGAAATGGTCTTTGTGACCCTAGAAATGACCTCTGACAACTCTGGCTCAAAACACCCTCGAGTGACCTCTGAGGTGGAGTCTGACCTGACCAGGTCCCCCATTTTGGGGATCTGCAAACAACTTTTGTTTAGTAAAATTTTCTGTGAGATGCCTCTTTATGCCCCTACCAATCTTGAAAATGGCCTCCAGCGACCTCAGGTGACCTCGGAGGCCTAGCCTATTCTTCAAGTTAAGTCAAAACCGTCCTCAGTGCCAATTTTTTAAAGGATTTGGTCTGGCCATAGGACTCATACAGAATTACATCATACAGACAGACAGAGATACAGACTTTTTGCTTTATTAATAAGATATCCTTGGTCCTTAAGATCAGTTGGCCAAGGTGAATAATATGTGAGAGTGGGAGTGAAGGAACAAAGAAAGTGATGGATGGAATCAACTCACAAGCTGCACAATGTCAAGAAATGAATAGATGGTCTTTTAAAGGGAGTTGGCAACTTCTTCATAGATATCAACAACCTTAGAGCTAACTGAGATGGGATAGAATAATGTCGTTTGCAATGCTAATGCCTTAATTTACAACCATAAGAGGAGTGCTGAAGCTCCAATACTAAGGAAATCCATGTAATGTTAACTGTAGACTTGTTGATAAGGACCTCACTATGTCTTACACCATGGAAAACGAGAAACAGTCGGAATGAAAAAGGTTCCCAATGGACACCGAATAAAGTCTCTGTCACCAGAGGATGAAACATAACACGAAGAAGGTCTCTAGAAATAAGCTTTCAAACAAGATCAAATACCTTTGAGGCAGCCAGAAAGAAAGAGCTTCATGTAACACGAGAAACAACATTCTTAAATCCACCAGCACAGATCATTTGAAACCTAATTCAAATATGGCAGTGATGGTAAAATGTATCAAGATACATTATTCAAGAACTAAACTTCATGTCATTTACACACCATTACACTAGATATAGTTCTTCCTGCATGTGCTCATTACAGTTCTCAAGTTCTCAATTCATTCTCTTGTATATCTTCCTACAGAGACTACATCTTTGTTGCTGTAGCTAAAACACCTCTATTGTTGGAAACGTCAGATCCATCAAACTTGCTGCATAACTTAGATGATGTGGTGGTCACCAAAACAATGATTTGTGGCTACGCTGTGTCAGGAAACTTGTTAGACAAGCGATCGGCGATTTGCTCGCAGTCGCTGAGAATCACTGACAATAGGAATGGAACTACATATTGTATGCTCTTGTGTATGTGAACCTCTTTCAATATTGTATGCTCGACTGTGTGTGTGTGTTGAACCTCTTTCCAGAAGTCCTTTGTTTTATACCTAAAACAACCTTTCCAATGCAGATTGTAATCTTTTGCAACTAGCTATTGAAAGAGCACACCACTAGGAGAGCCAGCCAGCACCAAGCCACTCACACACCTTGCACCAAAGGCCTGACAGTCTGAACACATTGAACACACATTGTTTGCAGGCATACAAAGTGGGCCATCCTCTGGTGGGTTTTACCTTGGAATGGTTCCAAAATTAACACACAAGGTGTGAACAACCTTTGAACCTTCGAGAGTTGAACCTGGCTGTCTAGAGAGCAGCATGCATAGATGCATAGTCACTTTAGCCTGAAGACAGAAATATCATGATGATTATTTTTCTAACCGAGGAAAGTTAGGAGTGCTGGGACCACCTGCTAAGCCACAACTGGCTTATTCTTGTCGGAGATAAAAGGTAGGAACTCCTTGCTGGCAGTTCACATCTGAAAATCCACATAATGATTGACATGATGGTCACAAGAGGCATTATAACCGCTGATATCCTTTTTGTGTATAAACCTAGGAGTTTTGAACCATAGAAAAAAGCTCTGAATCACTTGCCGTCATGATCACAAAATGTGTTCCAGATTGTCTAGGTTAGTGGCAGAAATTTAAAAGGTTATTACAAACATGTCATTATTGAATAGCCAGGAAGGAACTAGAAAGAAAATTATCAGACGGAGATTTTATCTGCCCACCATCCTCAGGGTGATGGATGAGAATCTATCGTCAACACGAGACAGAATTACAAAAATAAGCAACACCAATATTAGTTTCTCTACTAATTAAAGATCCCCCAATAAATCATTACTTGGATAAGTGGTATTTCACAGAAATTAGCAACATGACATCAATATCAATTCCATTTTTAATACAAGCGAAAACTACCCAAATGTTCCAGTGTTAGTTTTGGCCTAAATCTGGTATTCTGTCATCATGATTACACATCAACATCCAATCAATCCAATTAGCTCCTACTCCGCTCATGTCTTCTCGCCAATATATATACCACCCATCGAACATCATAATCCCATTCTCCCGCACTGCATCCATGCAGTCTTCCTTCGTTCCCTAGGCCACAGCTCTTTGGAACTCACTCCCAGCCTCCATTAGATCCTTGTCCTCAAACGATTTATTAAACAATTCTTCGCCTAACTTAAATCATTTTCCTACCTATATTGTTATCATGTATGTAAGGCTTTAAATAGCTTTTGCTACTGAGCTCATTTTTCAAAAACACACAAAATAAAAAACCCAAAAGAAACATCTGTACTAGATTAGGAGGTTTGCCAGGGTTATAGGGCCATGGCGGGAACTGCGTATGACTTAGGCTAGGGACAATGCAATGCATTCCAACAGTGCTTATGATGGAAATGTGATGACGTAATGTTAGGGAGTTGCTGTGTGCTGGAACCAACCTAGATTTGTGTATAGAGTAATCTTCCCTGAAATTAATTCTGGAAAATAAATTTCTGGAATAAACTCTGAAAAATAAATTTCACAACCATAGTTGACTCCTCAATCATATCATTCCAGACTACAAGAGTGGACTCCTCAATCACATCATTCCAGGATGCTAGCCCTACAAGAATGGAAAAAATGTAAGTCTAACAGACTAGCAGGGGTACCCGGTATTGCCCGGGCTAATTATTATCACAGAACGTTGCAAAACTCGGTCATAAACATACATGACATGTGGTAAATCTTACATTAGCAAGAATGCCCCCCCCAAACAACATAAAATGAGTCCATTGTCCATTTCAACAAGCAAAAAACACCTGTAAAAGTTCCTGTTACTGTTATCTGGTATATATATTCCAGTAAAATGTGGGGGAAATGTAATGTACAGGGTGGCTGAAATGAGATACTTCCTCCATTACAAAAAAGCAAAATCAAGGAAGTGGTTGGCTACAAAGCTTTCCTTGGGTGGTCCTTAAACACTGCACAAAGCTTTGTATATATGGGTCGGCCTACAACATTCCTGTACCCAATAAAGGAATAATGCTCACTGTTGTCAAAGCTAATCTTTCTTGATGCCACACCAGATTGAAAACAGGGTATATCCTGGGGGGGAGGGGTAACCTATGATGTGAAAGTGCTCACAAGACTGTCAACTGAGCTATTTTCTCCACAAACACAGAAGCTGCGCTCCCCATGAAGCAGGTCCCTATATAGGCTCAAAGAAGGTGTGCTCCCCATGAAGCAGGACCTAGGTATCCAGTAACTCGGCTCGCCAAGAAGCAAAGCCTAGGAACCCAGTAGCCTGGATCCCTATGAAGCAGGGTTTAGGCACCTACACTCTGCTCCCTGTGAAGGTAGGGTCTGGGCATGCAGTTGCTGTGTGCTACAAAGGTGCACAGTAATAATAATCCTTTTCTTCTCCTCTGGCTGTGTACAGCTTCTCCTCGCCACCCTAGGCTGCTGCTCTAGTATTTCTTAGCTGTTGTCGAGGATCTCGCAAGGAAAGGTATCTTCTTTTCTTACTCTCTAGCTGCTAACAGCTTCTCTGAGCGCCACCCTTGCTATTTTCAGTATTCCATGACTAGTTTTTTTGAGGATAGCAGAGCACATGATTTTTGTTTAGTTTTGGTCATATTTGTGATTTCATGATAATGCCACTGTGTTGAAGCATTTGGAATATGTGCGCAGAGGAAGAAGGGACTGATACATGACCTCCCCCACCCACACACATACACACACACTCCACAATCAAGAAGTACAACACATCGAACATTAACTTAATCTATGTGTGTATATCATAGTGTTCATTACAGCACAAGTCAACTCAATGTCATTATATTGACTTCACTGTGGGTACAATGGTCCCAAGATTCAAAATAGCTGTCTATGATCTCACTATTCTCTCCTTTCAAAAGCTAACAACCAATATGTGTATATATTTGCCTAGAACCTTCCTTGGTTGGTTATTAAAGTATTCACAAAGTTTGGTCTGAATAGGTTCACGAGAAATAATAAAAGGAACAGCCACTACTGCTTAGACATTGTAGTGCAGGGCATAAGTATGCACCTGAATTTGCTCAAAGGAACAGTCACTACTGCTTAGACATTGTAGTGCAGTGTATAAGTATGCACCTGAATTTGCTCAAAGGAACAGCCACTACTGCTTAGACATTGTAGTGCAGTGTATAAGTATGCACCTGAATTTGCTCAAAGGAACAGTCACTACTGCTTAGACATTGTAGTGCAGTGTATAAGTATGCACCTGAATTTGCTCAAAGGAACAGCCACTACTGCTTAGACATTGTAGTGCAGTGTATAAGTATGCACCTGAATTTGCTCAAAGGAACAGCCACTACTGCTTAGACATTGTAGTGCAGTGTATAAGTATGCACCTGAATTTGCTCAAAGGCTAATACACATGTCATTACTAAAACAACAGTCTTGTTATTATTATAGTGCATGCAAGTCTTATCTGAAAAAGATCAAGATTTTCCCTAACCTTCCTTCTGTGTGATCTCCCACTTTAGCTATTGTATAACTAGAGATTTGATAGTTACCTTCACTCAGATCCTGAATAAAATCATGTAACAACTACTTCACATATCCAGAAATTTCACTTTCCAAACAGAATTGGGTCCCATATGGTTTGGATGAGTGAGGGTCTGAATAAGATTAGCCAGAATCAAAGGAGGACAGTGAAAATAGGGTCTGCCAATCGACCTTATTGACCTCATTTGATACATACTAAATCTGCCTACCAACTTTGATAAAGCTATTTTGTTAACTCACAGACAAACAGCACATTGCAGGAAGAGGATGAAAACTTTGTCAAGCTCAAAAGTGGAAAATAATGAATAATAATAATAATAATAATAATTTCCAAAGTCTACTCACTACAATTGTCGGTATATAACTAAACAGATTGCAGAAAAGTTATTGGAGCATCAGACCTTGAGGAACATCTGTTGCCAGGTTTTTGTAAGAAGTATATACATAACATGCCAAACTGTGGTTACGATATGGTAGAGATATTGTACGGCAAGTGGATACTCTCGACCAATCAGAATGCAGTGTGTCAGCATTCTATAATATCAGCTCACAAAAACCTGGCAATAGTCACCTGACTTTCCTGCAACATATAACCCTTGTGAGTTTAAATTATGCTTCCAAAATCACATTTTTTCTGAAGTGTTTGTAAAGTATGTGTGGCATTAGAATTAGAGGTCTCCACATCTGGGCAGGTATGATTCATGATATAATACTTGAAGAGAACAGGCAACTGACAAATGCTCACGAGAAAAATGTCCCCCCACCCTGGGTTCAAGGTACAGAGACACAGTTCGGAGGCATTGTACAACATAAAGATTCTTAACTATACGAATGAGTTTGTTTGAAAGTGTCAATGCTGTTATTGGTTGGGCATGATCGATCGAATAGATGAATCCTTGTTTGATGCCAAATCTTGGCCATACCAGGTTCATTATGGTTGCTGGATTTGCTGGTTCCTATTAACTTACTTAATTAAGGGTGGCAGAGATTCACCATTTATTAAATCAATAAAATATTAATATTCATCAGTGAGGGTTATTCGGCACGACTGAGCTCCTAAAAGTCCCCACTACTGGCCGATGGCGATTTTTCTGAGCAAAATTCTTTCATACTTCCCTCCCTTAGCCTCCCAATCAACAGAATATGCCTTTCTACACATTATAGGAGAGCACTATAGAAGACAGTCGACCCATAAGTTCCAGGCTGATCCCTCGTGCCAAACATTTATATTTGAAACAATACATATTAACACAGTTAGGTCTTCCATAATTCCAAAGTTGTGTCTCTGTACCTTGAACCTAAAATAAAATATGAGGTGGAAAACAGAAAACATTTGCTCATGAATATTCATCCAAATAGTAGCCCGTTCCCTTATACTAATTCCATATGTTTTATCCACCACCTCCAAACCTGATTCACCCATGTACCCCCCCCCCCCCCCCCCCCCCCCAGTGTTCCCTAGCAACAAAGCTGCCTTCCCCTGAATCTCCTGAGTAGACTACTCTTTTTCCCCCCTCTCTCGAATCTCCTTCATCACACACAAATGCTGTTTTCCCTCTAACTCTTTACACCAAATAATGGCCCCCATCAGCTACCTATCAACTAGCATGCAACACGATACCTGTCATCAATACACAATCTAGATCATTACTTTTACTTGTCCTATAAAGTATAAACGATACAGCCATAATACTAATTTCCATCTACATATGTGACTTCACAGTGTCACCCAGCTCATAGTTCCACAGCTTATCATGTGACAGAATCTGAGTAGCTAAAGGGGTCAGAAAAATAAATTGTTTGAAGTTATACTTTTCAGTCTAATGCTTACCCTCTGCCTTCAGGCTTTCATGTTCAAGGTGGATGTTAAGAGCTGATTCAAGTCTCACTCTTTAGACAATTTTGTTTTCTCATTTTGACTACTTACCTGGTAAATTGACTGCTCTCTTCTCAGTTCCAGTTCCTATCCCAAATCTCCCTGTCCTCCTCCAGCCATGTCTGGTGATCTGTATATTCAAAAAATTAGACAGCTTTCTATCTCAACCATCAATATACGTACCACGTTCAGTTTCCCTTTTAAATAAACTCTCAATAAACTCTCGGTTGACATAATAACGTTACAATAACCTTCTCAATAATCAACTTGAAGTTGTATTCTCTCGACGTTTCGACTAGATGCTCTAACCTTTCCTGATGAAGGCTAGAGCATCTAGTCGAAATGTCGAGAAA
The DNA here is from genome assembly GCA_028752905.1 of Cladorhizidae sp. MBARI D1340-BT2. Classification (NCBI taxonomy): domain Eukaryota; kingdom Metazoa; phylum Porifera; class Demospongiae; order Poecilosclerida; family Cladorhizidae; species Cladorhizidae sp. MBARI D1340-BT2. The sequence continues at coordinate 20,483,558 of JAQNBH010000007.1, read as the reverse complement.
GTACAATTTCAAGTTGATTATTGAGAAGGTTATTGTAATATTCAGTTTATTATTGTAATCAACTCAAGTCAAGTGCATCTATTGACTTACAATAGCATCAGCCTTTAATTAAGTCTTTACAGAGCAAAAGACACAGATACAAAAACTACTCAGTCAGCCTGGCCTACTGAATCACATGACCGAAACTAATTGACATACTCTAACAAATTACCATGCACACATTAAGTTACTACACATTTCATTCTTAACTGATAATGTAACACGATACTAACATATGTAGTACATCAAATCCTCCTAGACTCTGTTTCCTCTCAGTTTCCTATCACCACCAAACACTGGTTCTGACTTCCATGCACACACACACACACACACACATGCACGCACACACACACACAACATGCATGCAATGCACGCACACACATACAGACAAACAGACACACACACACACAAACACATACACACACACACAACATGCACGCACACACACACACAGATAACACACACACACACATACACACACACACACACACATTATTAAAGGGAGAGTGACCTTCTGAAGTCCATGGAACTTGCTGTTGTTGCTTAGTACCCTCAGTGGTTTACTTATTGCTACATTCTTTACCGGGTAGTTTTGCATGCACATGCACATACCACACACATGTGCATGCATGCACATGCCACACACATACGTTCATGCACATATCACACACATGTGTGTGCGTGCACATACCACAAACATGTGCATGCATGCACATGCACATACCACACACGTGCATGCATGCACATGCACTTACCACACACATGTACGTGCATAAACATACCACACACACAAAACCAGAAAATAAAATGAAAAATAGAGGGGGCAAGTTTGAAAAGTGTGAACTACAAGTAGTACATATTGTAGAAAGGGATGTAAAAGCATTTAGATCACACTCACTTCAATGAAGCAAGCAAAAAAATCTTAATGTTTATCATACTAAAATAATTCGATATTGGGTATCAAGTATTTCCGGAACAGATAAAGGAAATTGTCATTGGCATTGATAAGCAGCATTATATTACCAGGCAGCCATGTATGCGAAGACTTTGGATACTGTTTTTCAACAGTACTTAGATGATGTAGTCTGTCTAATATGTAGTTGCATTTCAATAAGACCTAATATAGAGACATAGTAATTCAAACTCAGTTTCCTTTTTGTGACCATTTCATACACTCAGCAACATCAGCATTGTTATTTTAATGGAATGGCAACCCCCTTGCTTACAACTTGAAGTTGCAGTAGACTAGAAACAGTTCTAAATATGGCTAACTATAATTCCCCCATGCTGCTTTAAAAAAAGAATATATATATATATATATTCCAGAGGTGGTGTGGATCATGCAACAGCTTCCCGAGCACACTCTGCCTAGCAACCTGAAGCAGAAATACTGCAGCTCCTGGCTGGCTACAAGGCCTTGTTGTATAGGCCTGTAGGCTAATGCACCACAATAAAGGATGTGCTTTTTGCGAAATTTAACTAGTCACTAAGCCCTTGATCAGTTGTTCCAACTCAACACTAGCGTATATCACTCCCCATAGCTACATTCTGCCACCTCCATCAATCCTTCCACAACCTTCTTGTGTTTCCCATCTTCAGGGAAAACAGCCTCAAAGTACTCAAAGTAAAAGTCCTCCTCTGTCTCTCAGAAAATGTCAGCTTTCTATTTACCATTGGCCAGCCTACTATTATGTTACATGGCAGGGCATCCTAACCTTGTAGAATTGTGTGTGTGTGTGTATATATGCACGTCTGTATACGTGCATGTGCGTTGTGTGTGCATGTTTGTGTTGTGTGCATGTGTGTGTGTGTGTGTGTGTGTGTGCATACATACTTCCTGGGTTGAATAAAAACAGAACAAAAAAGCGCCAGTCAATAACATCCAAGCTAGACTGATGACACACTACTTGAATAAGTTGGGCAGGAAATGCTGATCTACATCCACTCTGGCTGCAGGTAACTTTAGCATTGTTAGTTCCACCTGGATTCAAGCATCACTTCCAAATTAGCTTGAGATGTCTTGGTATCAGGAGTGCAGTAGACCTTGCACCTTGTGCCAAATTCTGCTTCTAATTCTACTGCCTCGTCTCCAGGAGGTCCCTCTACCTCACTGACGGGAGCCAGAGGCACTGCGGTCTGTGGGACATGATTAGCCTCCCGCACAAGTAGATTCTCAGAAACACCAGAGGACTTGGGAAGGTGTCAAGTGTCTGCTAGTGCAGACATTCTCTTGAAGATGGCACCTGATTCTAGATCCCGAGCTCATTCACTTGCATCTTCTACCAGAGAGTCTTGAGTGTGATTGACTGTCCTTCTGATTGCACAGATGATGAATCATATAAGTCTGCATCTCGGTGCTGCTTTGTGTAGACCC
>JAQNBH010000007.1:20337937-20467937 GCA_028752905.1 Cladorhizidae sp. MBARI D1340-BT2 | reverse complement strand
CATCATCATCATCATCATCATCATCATCATCATCATCATCATCATCATCATCATCATCATCATCATCATCATCATCATCATCATCATCATCATCATCATCATCATCATCATCATCATCATCATCATCATCATCATCATCATCATCATCATCATCATCATCATCATCATCATCATCATCATCATCATCATCATCATCATCATCATCATCATCATCATCATCATCATCATCATCATCATCATCATCATCATCATCATCATCATCATCATCATCATCATCATCATCATCATCATCATCATCATCATCATCATCATCATCATCATCATCATCATCATCATCATCATCATCATCATCATCATCATCATCATCATCATCATCATCATCATCATCATCATCATCATCATCATCATCATCATCATCATCATCATCATCATCATCATCATCATCATCATCATCATCATCATCATCATCATCATCATCATCATCATCATCATCATCATCATCATCATCATCATCATCATCATCATCATCATCATCATCATCATCATCATCATCATCATCATCATCATCATCATCATCATCATCATCATCATCATCATCATCATCATCATCATCATCATCATCATCATCATCATCATCATCATCATCATCATCATCATCATCATCATCATCATCATCATCATCATCATCATCATCATCATCATCATCATCATCATCATCATCATCATCATCATCATCATCATCATCATCATCATCATCATCATCATCATCATCATCATCATCATCATCATCATCATCATCATCATCATCATCATCATCATCATCATCATCATCATCATCATCATCATCATCATCATCATCATCATCATCATCATCATCATCATCATCATCATCATCATCATCATCATCATCATCATCATCATCATCATCATCATCATCATCATCATCATCATCATCATCATCATCATCATCATCATCATCATCATCATCATCATCATCATCATCATCATCATCATCATCATCATCATCATCATCATCATCATCATCATCATCATCATCATCATCATCATCATCATCATCATCATCATCATCATCATCATCATCATCATCATCATCATCATCATCATCATCATCATCATCATCATCATCATCATCATCATCATCATCATCATCATCATCATCATCATCATCATCATCATCATCATCATCATCATCATCATCATCATCATCATCATCATCATCATCATCATCATCATCATCATCATCATCATCATCATCATCATCATCATCATCATCATCATCATCATCATCATCATCATCATCATCATCATCATCATCATCATCATCATCATCATCATCATCATCATCATCATCATCATCATCATCATCATCATCATCATCATCATCATCATCATCATCATCATCATCATCATCATCATCATCATCATCATCATCATCATCATCATCATCATCATCATCATCATCATCATCATCATCATCATCATCATCATCATCATCATCATCATCATCATCATCATCATCATCATCATCATCATCATCATCATCATCATCATCATCATCATCATCATCATCATCATCATCATCATCATCATCATCATCATCATCATCATCATCATCATCATCATCATCATCATCATCATCATCATCATCATCATCATCATCATCATCATCATCATCATCATCATCATCATCATCATCATCATCATCATCATCATCATCATCATCATCATCATCATCATCATCACATCATCATCATCATCATCATCATCATCATCATCATCATCATCATCATCATCATCATCATCATCATCATCATCATCATCATCATCATCATCATCATCATCATCATCATCATCATCATCATCATCATCATCATCATCATCATCATCATCATCATCATCATCATCATCATCATCATCATCATCATCATCATCATCATCATCATCATCATCATCATCATCATCATCATCATCATCATCATCATCATCATCATCATCATCATCATCATCATCATCATCATCATCATCATCATCATCATCATCATCATCATCATCATCATCATCATCATCATCATCATCATCATCATCATCATCATCATCATCATCATCATCATCATCATCATCATCATCATCATCATCATCATCATCATCATCATCATCATCATCATCATCATCATCATCATCATCATCATCATCATCATCATCATCATCATCATCATCATCATCATCATCATCATCATCATCATCATCATCATCATCATTATTATTAATGTTTTTCCTGTGTGATTTAAATAAATCGGTGAACACAGGATTTAAGTTTTGTCCAATAGAGAATCTGCAAAACAAGTTGTTTATTCCTTTCTCTATCGCACTTTTGCTCACCACTTAATAATTTGCAAATATTACTAGTAAGTATGTGTGTACTTTGTTACATGATATGTTTCTAGGGATGGAGCTGCTAGTCAGGCTGGTTCAGCAGGTTAATGCCTGAACTAATATCGAGTAATGTGTCTGTGCTACTTGTGTTAGCTTAACAAACATTTTAAATGGCAGGGGTATAAACCCCAAGAAACAAAACTAAAACTTACATTTGCGGCTTCTTAGCACAACAATCCTATCATCCTATGCATGCCAGAAGAGGAGTGGTGAAGAGCTTGAATGATAGAGCCAGGAGAGTAGTGACTGAGAAGGAGGACCTTTGAAAGGAAGAACATCACTTGAATAAGGTATTTATATGGTCATCTGCAAGCCTTCATCAACCTTTCATCTGCAGATACATCTAATCGCAGAAAGGAAGATGATTACACCGATACAGGCAATGAGGGGTCTAAAAAGAAGGATCCTGTGGTAGTGATTCCTTATGCAGCATGGATGAGTGAAGACATTAGGAGGGTCTGCAGGAAGTTCTACATCAAAGTTGTTTTCAAATCGGGAAGAACTCTGAGGACACCACTGAGCAGAGTGAAGGATGTTTTACCAGCTAATATGCACTCATTGTGTATTACATCCCTTGTAGCTGTGGGAAATATTACATAGGGGAGACCATCAGAAGACAGGAGACTCGAGTTAAAGAACATCTAGAAAGTGTGCTAAAGGGAAGTCTGCAATTGCTGAACATGCATGGGATAATGGACATCCTATTTTGTGGGAGGAAGCTGCCATCTTGGACCTGGCCAGAAGACAGAAGGAACTGCTAGGCATTGCACATCGGCCTAGCACCAAAGTGTGAGCAGTGCAATCGTGACTGTGGAATGGACTTGCCTGGCTGCTGGGGAGCTACTCTCAAGAGCCTGAACTTGAAGCACGACCACCATAATTATTCTTATTTTATCATATTTTTTAAATTAATTAAAAAAAAAAATTTCCGTCCATTCTTCATAATTTTACTATCAGAACACTCAAAATAGTCCGAAGTATTGCAAAAACTAACAATTCAGGACTCTCTACTCATCCAAACACCCAAAGAGCAGCAAAGGTTTGTCAATATCATGCTTGTGCATGTGCAATATTGGGTCACGCTATGCTTGAGCAGCTCTACAATTTCAAATCATAGCACTGAGCCGTTAGCTTCCTCACAAGTTTACTCTTGCGTCAATGGTTATTAGCACAAACCTACAAAGAAAATCAGATAACTTTATTACAGTTATCTGTTTTTGTTGAAGCTTGTGCTGTTAACTATTGACACAATAGATGACACCAACTGTTTCATGGTGCAAAAATGTACAGTTGCTTGACTCCTGTGTTAGTCTTTGCAATGCATTGGGCAGTTTGGAGTCCTATATATAGCTGTACAATTATGGTGAACGTTTATGTGAATAGATGTACAGAATAAAAGTTAGGTGTCTGTGTGTGTGTGTGTGTGTGGGGGGGGGGGGGGGGGGGGGGGGGGGAGAGGGGGAAAGTAGACAATTAACAACATAACTCAATCTCCCCACACATCCCCTATGTCGACCATTCCTGACTTACGTAAACCCACATATTTAAGGTGGGACATCAGTGATGGTGCCAGGGTGGGGTCCAAGGGAAACAAGGACCCACATCTGGGAAACTTGTATCTCCCATCTAGTCAGGGAAGAGCAATAATTATCGACTGGATGGGCCAATTTTATGACAAAGTTTGAGAGGGTTCATATTTTGCAGCATTACCAATGACCTAATTGTTCCAAAATTGTGTCTAATAGTGTTCAGCAACTGCTGCTGGAACAGCGCTAAGTGGGAGGGGCAACTTTCCTCTCTCAGACTTTGTGCAGGCTGTTAGCCACCAGCCCCTCCCCCTCCCACCCACACATCAGATATCAAGTTTTCCATCCAGCTTCCCACTGATCGTTTCATCCACCAATGGGTGGGTCACCCGCATGGACTCAGGAATGGTGAAGAGTATGATCAAAATGCCCGGCAGAGGATTCATCAAGGTGTGCAGGATGCAAAGTTTTTTGTTTTGTTTAATGAATTGCATGGTTAACGGTTTTAGGCCTGCCTGGTTTACTACATTGGCGAAGAGTTAAGGGCACAATTGATGCGTTTTTGGGTCAAAATCTGTTGAATACACCGTTTATTATACTAAGAAGCTGAATGATAAGCATTTGAGTGGCGAGTGGAGAAAAAGAAAAAGCTAGAGGATGTTCATGAACCGAGTAACTGTTGCCATCATTATTTACCATCAGCCAACCACCTCCATATGCAGCAATTAATTTTAATGAGGCCCTATGAAGGAGGTGAAGGTGGTTTGGCGTGGGTTGTATGGTTTGTTGATTTTCCTATTTCTGGCTAACTTTATCTGCTATAATGGTGAGAGTTGTATCAGCTATTAACTGTGCAGTCCATTCTCACTTGCACAGCACCCAAGCCAGTGAATCTGCTGCCGAGCATTCTCTCACCATTCACTTTATGACCACTATTCACGGTAGACGTGTGCCCGACCTGTTCATAGATAATATGCTCACAAGTTTCCATCCAACTGAAGCTTATTTTTATTATTCTTGTACTATTAAAAAAACAACAACTTGTAGTATTATTTTCAGCTGATATCTCTGTAGATTTCTAAGTTTCAACCAAAATACTTCCGTCTTCATCAGGGCAAATGCGTCGTTGCTGTTTTTTAAAGGCAGTATTTTGAATGTCAAGAGAAATCTACAGAATTAAAGTAAAAGTATGTAGTGGGCCAAACCCATCAATCCGAGTTGAACTACAAGTTCGAGAGAGGATGGTCAGAGCTATTTATTTTTTACTTATTTTATTTTATTTTTACTTGTGGTTACAACTTTACAGCTCTGTAGATTCTGCAAACTTCATGGTATGGACTTGATATATAGCTCAAAAGATAGGTCTCTCTGTGTGCTCTCTTTTGATACTAAAATATGTTTCATAGGTATAACTATAGGCAAGTTACTAGACCTAAAGTGGAGGGACCTCAAAAACCTGAATCCCATGCAGTGACCTTTTTGATTAGGCGTTAAAACCTGGTCAAGCGTGTGGGTGCGAAATTGAGGGCGCATAAAAGCCAATGCTGGTGGGGGGGGAGGTTGGGGGCATGTCAAGCAGTGGTGGCGCGCGCGGAGTGGATGTCTGCGGGGGGGGGCGGGGTTAAAGGAATGCTGAATCAGCACTGAGGAAGGGAAAACAAACGTAGTTCCACGAAGACTTGAGGGAAGTTTCAGATTTGGCCTAAGGTATACGTATGTTAGATAGCTAGGACTATATATGCTGTCTCTTACTCGTGTATTCGTCTTTGTGGCTATGGTAACAGGGTTCTTCGGATAGACCCTTTACCAAGTTACTTTCACAACACCCTCATGCCCTATTGTGGCAGTGGCTAGGGATGGGGGGGGGGGGGGGGGGGGGGGGGAGGGGGGGGGTAAGCATTGTGAAAGTAATGAAACAAGCTTCAAGGCCAGCTCTAGCCCCATCCATGAGGTGTTGTGAAATTAGCAAGACCCCTTATCAATTGCTATGTTAAATCTGGTCAGGTCATGGATATTCCGTCTGTCTTCCATCTAGAATCTGAGGAGACAGTAATTGGTGTCACTACTAAAAATAATAAAAACCCAGACATGACTGAATGTGTGCTTATAACCAAGAGAGCATTATTGGGTAGGAAAACCTTCCAAACTGACCAGACTCGATTCAATAGAGATTGGGCCTTAGAGACCATTTTGAAAGGTGAATATGATCAAGCCTGGTGTTGTCCAACCTTGAGCACCAGAAAAATGTACAACTTACTAGTTGCACGGTTCTTGAGTTTGTACTAATTAAAGTTCTCTCGCCCTCCTTGGCCCTAACCCGAGTCACACGGTGATTACTTTTTCCAAGCTTGCTTTGTGGGCGAGCCATGTGAGTAGGTGCTTAAGTCCCACTTGGCAGCAAGCCGAGCAAGGTGAGTGCCTAATCCCCAACCGCAGAAATAGTCACATTTGTGTACATTTGGAGTTGGACTATACCAGACTTGATTTGCATTGCCTTGGAGTTGGACTATACCAGACTTGATTTGCATTGCCTTGGAGTTGGACTATACCAGACTTGATTTGCATTGCCTTGGAGTTGGACTATACCAGACTTGATTTGCATTGCCTTGGAGTTGGACTATACCAGACTAGATTTGCGTTGCCTTGGAGTTGGACTATACCAGACTTGATTTGCTTTGCCTTGGAGTTGGACTATACCAGACTTGATTTGCATTGCCTTGGAGTTGGACTATACCAGACTAGATTTGCGTTGCCTTGGAGTTGGACTATACCAGACTTGATTTGCTTTGCCTTGGAGTTGGACTATACCAGACTAGATTTGCATTGCCTTGGAGTTGGACTATACCGGACTTGATTTGCGTTGCCTTGGAGTTGGACTATACCAGACTAGATTTGCATTGCCTTGGAGTTGGACTATACCAGACTTGATTTGCATTGCCTTGGAGTTGGACTATACCAGACTTGATTTGCATTGCCTTGGAGTTGGACTATACCAGACTTGATTTGCATTGCCTTGGAGTTGGACTACCAGACTTGATTTGCATTGCCTTGGAGTTGGACTATGCCAGACTTGATTTGCATTGCCTTGGAGTTGGACTATGCCAGACTTGATTTGCTAGATGTATTGCCAACATAATTTTTAGCCAGCAGTTGAATTACCAGTGGTAAAATGTTGTCTCTTTTAATTGCCACGGACGTGGGTATTGCCCCCACTGGAATTGTTAGCTTAGCTTTCTCTGTTGAGCAGTAATGTTGTGTGTTGCGACTGGAACTTATTTCATTGCAAGTGTATACGATATAGCTTACCTGTGCGCAAGTGTTTCTAGGTTAGAAGCAAATGGACAGGAGATTGTCATCAAGACACCATTGTCAACTTTGTGACTCAATAGAGGTTATGAGTGGCTCAGTGGGCAATCGTATGGTACACTATATAGGCTCACGTTGATTTCACTATGTAGAAAAGTGTTTGAGCTACATTGTGGTATTGTTACTTGCCTGCCTTGGATGCCTTGGATGCAAAAATAGAAGTGTCCCTCTAACACATAGAGTTTTATATTTAATGTCTATGTACAAATTATGCCTTTATAAAGTTTCTAAGAGTGTGTCCTCATCACAGGAGGTATTTTTTTCACTTTAGCTCGTAGCTTGTCTTCCTCACTGTCATCAGACTTGGTTTTTCTCTCTCTGTTCTTCTTCTCGTCTTGTTGCTCTTCTTGATCTTAATACTGTGATAATGGGGGGGGGGTGTGTGTGTGTGTTTGTTCACTCTCTGCACACTCATGTGCACCTTGAGGAAGTGACAATGTTTGGTTTTATAGCCAGTCCAAATCTCATGGATCCAGTGAGATCCTCCCAGGATTGCCACAATGCTATTGGAGTTGGTGGCCTCTGATCCTCACTCAGCACACGAACCTCTCTTCTTATGCTGACGTACCACCCCATGTATTTCTCAAAAAAAACTGGTATGGGTTCTCAAAAACCAAACTTCCTCCCTACTGTGGCTAGAAGTTTCTTGTACACTAAACCAGGTAATCCGATAAATGGCAGTAAATTAATCTTGTAAATATAATTGTGATATTTGCTAATGCTTCTGTCCAGTAGCAGCCAGAGGTGAAGTCTCGAGGTGAAGTCTCTGTGCAGCCAGAGGTGAAGTCTCGAGGTGAAGTCTCTGTGCAGCCAGAGGTGAAGTCTCGAGGTGAAGTCTCTGTGCAGCCAGAGGTGAAGTCTCTGTGCAGCCAGAGGTGAAGTCTCGAGGTGAAGTCGCTGTGCAGCCGGAGGTGAAGTCTCTGTGCAGCCAGAGGTGAAATCTCGAGGTGAAGTCGCTGTGCAGCCAGAGGTGAAGTCTCCGTGCAGCCGGAGGTGAGGTCTCCGTGCAGCCAGAGGTGAAGTCTTTGTGCAGCCGGAGGTGAAGTGTCTGTGCAGCCAGAGGTGAAGTCTCGAGGTGAAGTCTCTGTGCAGCCGGAGGTGAAGTCTCTGTGCAGCCAAAGGTGAAGTCTCCGTGCAGCCAGAGGTGAAGTCTCTGTGCAGCCAGAGGTGAAGTCTCTGTGCAGCCAGAGGTGAAGTCTCGAGGTGAAGTCTCTGTGCAGCCAGAGGTGAAATCTCGAGGTGAAGTCTCTGTGCAGCCAGAGGTGAAGTCTCGAGGTCTGTGCAGCCAGAGGTGAAATCTCTGTGCAGCCAGAGGTGAAGTCTCTGTGCAGCCAGAGGTGAAGTCTCTGTGCAGCCAGAGGTGAAGTCTCTGTGCAGCCACAGGTGAAATCTCTGTGCAGCCAGAGGTGAAATCTCTGTGCAGCCAGAGGTGAAGTCTCTGTGCAAGCAGAGGTGAAGTCTCTGTGCAGCCAGAGGTGAAGTCTCTGTGCGGCCAGAGGTGAAGTCTCTGTGCAGCCAGAGGTGAAGTCTCTGTGCAGCCAGAGGTGAAGTCTCTGTGCATCCAGAGGTGAAATCTCTGTGCAGCCAGAGGTGAAGTCTCTGTGCAGCTAGAGGTGAAGTCTCTGTGCATCCAGAGGTGAAGTCTCTGTGCAGCCAGAGGTGAAGTCTCTGTGCATCCAGAGGTGAAATCTCTGTGCAGCCAGAGGTGAAGTCTCTGTGCAGCTAGAGGTGAAGTCTCTGTGCATCCAGAGGTGAGGTCTCTATGCATCCAGAGGTGAAGTCTCTGTGCATCCAGAGGTGAGGTCTCTATGCATCCAGAGGTGAAGTCTCTGTGCATCCAGAGGTAAAGTCTCTGTGCAGCCAGAGGTGAAGTCTCTGTGCAGCCAGAGGTGAAGTCTATGTGCATCCAGAGGTGAAATCTCTGTGCAGCCAGAGGTGAAGTCTCTGTGCAGCTAGAGGTGAAGTCTCTGTGCATCCAGAGGTGAGGTCTCTATGCATCCAGAGGTGAAGTCTCTGTGCATCCAGAGGTGAAGTCTCTGTGCATCCAGAGGTGAAGTCTCTGTGTATTGATAATTTAGCTGTGCTTCCATTGGCAACTTGATTACTCCTCTGTTATACCTGTATACTTACTTACATTATATTGGTTATCCAAAACAAATAATAGCAGGTTCACAATAGATGCAATGCCTCCACATTGCAGTGCACTATGCTGATGCTGGTCGCAGCGCATCGCTCCACTGTTCACAATGTCGCGTTCAATGAGTACCAAATGTCAACTTTGGCCCAGAATTTTGAGCTCCACCCATTATTTATGGACTTCAACCATTTCCCCCCCTTCTGAACTCATGCACTCAATGGACAGCGATAGTGAGTCTGACTACTCCAGTGACAAGGAGGAGCTCGACCTACTTTTGCTTTTGGCCGGAGGAGAATTGTTCATGTGGGAGGGTGGGTGGGGTGGGAGGGGTAGGGGGTGGAATTCATTCCGAACAGAATCTGATGGGTATCTGGGGTCAACCGACCTTGAGACTGCAAGTGGGTGTCTGCTTTATTTTTTGCTTCTTCTCTGTTTGTTTTCTTTTCCCCTCAATTCCCCGCCTCTCATGGCAATCAAGATGGCTACTCGCAGTGGCAGCATCTGTGTCATCTTCCTCTCTTGCTACCAGACTGTCATGGGTGCCCATGGTGAGGCAAGCTACCATGTTTCCATCTGTTGAGATGAGACGTTAAGAAGATGGTCCAGGAGATGGTCCAGGGGATGGTCCAGGAGATGGTCCAGGGGATGGCCCAGGGGGATGGTCCAGGAGATGGTCCAGGAGATGGTCCAGGAGATGGCCCAGAGGATGGTCCAGGAGATGGCCCAGGGGATGGTCCAGGAGATGGTTCAGGAGATGGTCCGGGATATGGTCCGGGAGATGGTCCAGGAGATGGTCCAGGAGATGGTCCAAGAGATGGTCCAGGAGATGGTAAGAGATGGCTGGTCCAGGAGATGGTTCAGGAGATGGTCCAGGAGATGGTCCAGGAGATGGTCCAAGAGATGGTCCAGGAGATGGTAAGAGATGGCTGGTCCAGGAGATGGTTCAGGAGATGGTCCAGGAGATGGTTCAGGAGATGGTCCGGGAGATGGTCCAGGAGATGGTTCAAGAGATGGCCCAGGGGATGGTCCAGGAGATGGTAAGAGATGGCCCAGGGGGATGGTCCAGGAGATGGTCCAGGAGATGGTCCAGGAGATGGTCCAGGGGGTGGTCCAGGGAATGGTCCAGGAGATGGTCCAAGAGATGGTCCAGGGGATGGTCCAGGAGATGGTCCAGGAGATGGCCCAGGGGATGGTCCAGGAGATGGTCCAGGAGATGGCCCAGGGGATGGTCCAGGAGATGGCCCAGGGGATGGTCCAGGAGATGGTCCAGGAGATGGCCCAGGGGGATGGTCCAGGGGATGGTCCAGGAGATGGCCCAGGGGGATGGTCCAGGGAATGGTCCAAGAGATGGTCCAAAATTAACATCCGCTGTACTATAAGCATGAAACAACAACACATAAGTAAAGATTGGAACGTCTGCCACCTCTGTGGAATTCTGCATCTCTAGAGTTGGGATGACCAAGAGTTGAGAAAGAATAATGATGTAAAAAACAACAATCATTCATCAACAGTGCTAATCCTGTATTGGATAGAAGCAGTGGGATCGATAGGGTAGTGGGATCGATAGGGTAGGCCTGCCCCTCCATTCCATAGTTTATTCTATGTTACGGAGTTCCTCACAAAGTGGCCTCCACTTTTTGCTGCAGTCTTCAACTCTCACTCCTCCTCCAACTCATTATACAATCACACAGTCGTGCTTGCTACCTGCTGCTGACAGGTCAAGCTGGATGTCATTAGGATGGTTAAGCTCACCGCTTGCGTGCAGGCATTCTCTCAGGCTCTAACATCCATATAGGGCTTGCTGCACACTTGCCATAGGCGTTGGAAATTCCTACTCTGCCTCTGCATGTGTGTGTGTGTATGTGGTGTGTGTGTATGTGGTGTGTGTATGTGGTGTATGTGGTGTGCATGTGTGTGTGTATGCATGTGTGTATGTGGTATATGTGGTGCATGTGTGTATGTGGTGTGCATGTGTATGTGTGTATGTGGTGTGTGTATGTGGTGTGTGTATGTGGTATATGTGGTGGTGCGTGTGTGTATGTGGTGTGTGTGCGTTTGTGTTTCCCCCCCACAGGTGTAGCCAGTCACACAGAACTACAGTGAATGACTGGTAATCAGTCATTCCTCTGGTGTGTCATTCCTCTGGGGTGTCTGCTCCCTGATCTCCCAATGCTGATCTGTTTACAGCATTCTCATTGAGCACTTCTTCATCTGATGTCAATAATATGGCTGGAATCACTTGTGATTTGTTGCTGGGCAACCATTTTCAAGGCTCATATTTGTTTTCATTTTACATTCTGAAGATATAGAAGTTCAGTGATTCCTTAACCTAGTAATTAATAATATTCAACTACCTCTCAGCTGCTGTTATGTGCTTCTGAATTCAGTATGCATGATAGTATTGATAGTATTATCAGGCCTAACAGGTGAGCTATAGGTGGGGAAGAAGGATGCACCTCTCACAGAGTAAGCACTGTAGTCCTTACTTGCTTTGTGGCAAGGTCGATCATTAGCTGCAGCAAGAACTCACCTGATGTAGTCCTTGCTTGCTTTGTGGCAAGGTCGATCATTAGCTGCAGCAAGAACTCACCTGGTGTAGTCCTTGCTTGGTTTGTGGCAAGGTCGATCATTAGCTGCAGCAAGAACTCACCTGGTGTAGTCCTTACTTGCTCTGTGGCAAGGTCGATCATTAGCTGCAGCAAGAACTGACCTGGTGTAGTCCTTACTTGCTCTGTGGCAAGTTTGATCATTAGCTGCAGCAAGAACTCACCTGGTGTAGTCCTTACTTGCTTTGTGGCAAGGTTGATCATTAGCTGCAGACCTGGTGTAGTCCTTGCTTGCTTTGTGGCAAGGTCGATCATTAGCTGTATCAAGAACTGACCTGGTGTAGTCCTTACTTGCTCTGTGGCAAGTTTGATCATTAGCTGCAGCAAGAACTGACCTGGTGTAGTCCTTACTTGCTTTGTGGCAAGGTTGATCATTAGCTGCAGCAAGAACTGACCTGGTGTAGTCCTTGCTTGCTTTGTGGCAAGGTCGATCATTAGCTGTATCAAGAACTGACCTGGTGTAGTCCTTACTTGCTCTGTGGCAAGTTTGATCATTAGCTGCAGCAAGAACTGACCTGGTGTAGTCCTTACTTGCTTTGTGGCAAGGTTGATCATTAGCTGCAGCAAGAACTGACCTGGTGTAGTCCTTGCTTGCTTTGTGGCAAGGTCGATCATTAGCTGCATCAAGAACTGACCTGGTGCAGTCCTTACTTGCTCTGTGGCAAGGTCGATCATTAGCTGCATCAAGAACTGACCTGGTGCAGTCCTTGCTTGCTTTGTGGCAAGGTCGATCATTAGCTGTATCAAGAACTGACCTGGTGTAGTCCTTACTTGCTCTGTGGCAAGTTTGATCATTAGCTGCAGCAAGAACTGACCTGGTGTAGTCCTTACTTGCTTTGTGGCAAGGTTGATCATTAGCTGCAGCAAGAACTGACCTGGTGTAGTCCTTGCTTGCTTTGTGGCAAGGTCGATCATTAGCTGCATCAAGAACTGACCTGGTGCAGTCCTTACTTGCTCTGTGGCAAGGTCGATCATTAGCTGCATCAAGAACTGACCTGGTGCAGTCCTTACTTGCTCTGTGGCAAGGTCGATCATTAGCTGCAGCAAGAACTCACCTGATGTAGCCCTTACTTGCTTTATGGCAAGGTCGATCATTAGCTGCAGCAAGAACTGACCTGGTGCAGTCCTTACTTGCTCTGTGGCAAGGTCGATCATTAGCTGCAGCAAGAACTCACCTGATGTAGCCCTTACTTGCTTTGTGGCAAGGTCGATCATTAGCTGCAGCAAGAACTGACCTGGTGTAGTCCTTACTTGCTCTGTGGCAAGGTCGATCATTAGCTGCAGCAAGAACTGATCCGCTAAGCTCATTGCTGTTCTGATGTTGCGCTAATTATTGATTTCCGTAAGATGTCTATGTTAAATATTACGCTGGCTGGTCGTCGGTCTTCGGTCTTCACCCCATCTCTCATAAGAATAACAAAATATTGTATGCTTTGGCACGACTTGCACCTGCTGCTACTTGGCGTGAGGTGTATCGAATCTGCTCTCTCGCAGTCTCGTGCAACACTTTGGGCTGTGACAGTGTACACAAGGGCTATTCATTCTGCCCTGCTTTAGCTTTTGCTTCACATGCGGCTGTTGTTGTTTGTCCCTGCACGCTCCAGCGCATGCAAGTGGTTATAATGTGTTCCACCCAGGGAGATGGCTTTTCAGCACTAAGCTGCCACACACTCTCTGTCTACTACTTCGTGAAGTAGTTGCCAAAGATCCAGCGACCCTTGCCTTGTCCTGGACGATCACCACTCTATGTTGGCCATCGCAAGGTTTCCAGCTTGGCTCCTCCCTAGACTTGCAGCAGAATTGGTTACTTGCAGCTGCTTGGTGACCATAGGCTTCCACCTCTGCACCTGCAGAAAGCTGCACATGCCACTCTCACCAGCATGCTCCGTGTGGTGGCCCAGTGGGTGGCGACCCAGTTGCAGTGGCCCAGTGGTGGCGGCCCAGTGGTGGCAGCCCAGTGGTGGTGGCCCAGTTGCAGTGGTGGCCCAGTGGTGGGTGGTGGCAGCCCAGTGGTGGTGGCAGCCCAGTTGCAGTGGTGGCCCAGTGGTGGTGATGGCCCAGTGGTGGTGATGGCCCAGTAGTGGTGATGGCCCAGTGGTGGTGGCCCAGTGGTGGCGGCCCAGTTGCAGTGGTGGCCCAGTGGTGGGTGGTGGCCCAGTGGTGGGTGGTGGCCCAGTGGTGGGTGGTGGCCCAGTGGTGGTGGCCCAGTGGTGGTGGGCCGTTCTCACAGGAAGTATAAACTTTGCACTAACTTAGACTAGTTGTATGAATATCATTACAGCCTTCTTGTGTAGGCTCGATAACTCCTTTAAAGCTCTACGAAAAGTAGCTAGGTTTTCAATGGCCGATAATATATAATTATTGAGGTGCTCTTACATGCTGGATACACATATTCCATCAGACAAGCCTCAACATGCAGGAGCATCGTCAGGGCTAGATTGGCCTCATTCCAATGAGCGTGGCACGTGCAGCTATTATAAGCAATTTCACCAATAAATAATGTTCGTAGATGGCATTCTGCTCTCCACTGTTGATTGTCATGATTGATCGAGTCTTGGTTGGTTCTTGCAGCTAAGAAAGCAAGGTGTAGGTGGTGCTTGTTGCAGTGATAGCTGCTTGTGACTTTTGGCCAATCTGTGTACCATTCTACTCATCATCTTCTTATGTAGTTTCATTTGTTTTGATCTCTATATTATATATCTATGTATATATGTATATCTCTGTATATATAGATAGATAGATAGATAGAATGAAAAGCAACCAGGATTTAATGGCGAGGAGGCCTGGGCCATATGTACAACTATCAATGCACAAAGACTTTGCCTCTGGCTACGGAGCGGACAGAAACAGTAGCATATTAAAACTACTGGCTATGGCAAATTTTCTGCTTATCTGATGGAGTTAGACCCTTTCAATGCTGGTCACAAAGTCCAAAATGAAACTGGGTCTTTCATGACCACTGCAGCTGTATTTCAGGTTCCTGCAAAGAAAAAAGTGATGGCAGTGATTGTGGGAAGAAAGGTGGGAAAGGCAACCGGGCACTACATTCCATTGGCTGTTGGTGGTCTTCATGTGTCTTGTCTGTGGACCAAGCGGGTGCCAGTCGGAGCAGTGTCCCCTACAAGGGACCGGAAAGGCACAAGCTAAAGTGTTAAAACGTCTTGGTTGTGCTTGACCCTCCTTCTGTTATTGGTTGCACTATGCATTGAGTAAGGTTTGTTTGCCTGCTCTTGCAGGCGCTGGTGGTCGACAGTCTTCAGATGTGATCTATATAAGTTACCAAGATAGTGGCACACGCTGATGTATTTGTTGTTTTGTTTCCGTGGCACGTGCAGAAAATGGGCGGAGGGTAGCTGCAGTGTTAATAGAGTGTGTGTTGCTGGTGTGCCAGGCTTGTGGTTGCTCTCTTTCCCCTCCAGACACTGAAGTATGAATTGGTTTGAGGGTGGAGTTGGCGCGGCCATAAAGGAGTGCCGTGAGAGGCAGGCTCTTCTCATTGTTTATGTTTACGGTGAGTGCAATGATGGTGAGCAACATGACGCGTGTGTGTGTGTGTGTGTGTGTGTGTGGTGTGGGTGTAAGTTTATTGTGTGTGTGTGTATTGTGGGTAATTGGATGTGTGTGTATTGCAGGTAAGGGGTCATTGGAGCCTCACACAGTATAGTCCCTAGTGGGAACCGTAGAATTATTTAAGTCCACCTGATTTTTCTGGCCGATCTTGGTGCCGATCCTAGTGTTTCAGGAAGTATTCTTGTTGAGGGAGGTTCTGGGAATGAATCCCTTCGTCTCGGAGAGAGGAGTCGCTCATGGATGGATTTTTTTTGCTTGAGTTTTTCTGGAAGCTTTTCTTGTTGAGGGAGGTTCTGGGAATGAATCCCTTCGTCTCGGAGAGAGGAGTTGCTCATGGATGAATTTTTTTAACTTGAGTTTTTCAGAGCTTTTCTTGTTGAGGGAGGTTCTGGGAATGAATCCCTTCGTCTCGGAGAGAGGAGTCGCTCATGGATGGATTTTTTTTGCTTGAGTTTTTCTGGAAGCTTTTCTTGTTGAGGGAGGTTCTGGGAATGAATCCCTTCGTCTCGGAGAGAGGAGTCGCTCATGGATTGATTTTTTTGCTTGAGTTTTGTTCTAGATCTAGTTTTTTGTTCACTTAATGGAGTCAGTCCAAGCAAACTGCAGCTTGTTGGACACTGATGGAGAAGAGCTGATATATATCTGATGTGACTACAGCCAGAGGGGCCGTTCATAATGGAGGATATAGGATGTAGGGTACTTGTTATTTGCTCATATCAAAACAGTCAAAGCTATCAATTAGTTAGCAGTCAAAATAGTTGGAACTTCAGCCATTGAATACACGGTATTAAGACATGGCAAGATGATCGTCATGGTGTATGGTCGTTGGGTGTGCTTTGCATTGGCAGGTATTATATTTGGAAGTTACGGGCTTTGACAGCTAATGCATCCAGTTCTTCATTGACATTTCCGGCTTGGCAGTACCTTGAAGGTCTTTGTGGCAGTTCACTGCAGCCACAACTGCTAAAAAGTCACTTAACTCTCTCAATCCAGCAGGCCAGATGTGTGTAGCCAGTTCATAGGCAATTGTGACACCACCTGATTCACGGTGCATGCTGCCACCAAATAGCTTCATCTAGTCAGAGACAGAAGTCTGAGGTGGGGGGAAGAATCATGGATGGAAGCCTGACTTGATGGAAGCTTGAGGTGGTAGAAGGAAGCTTGAGGTGGTGGAAGCCTGGCTTGATGGAAGCTTGAGGTGGTAGAAGCTTGAGGTGGAAGCTTGAGGTGGTGGAAGCCTGGCTTGAGGTGGTGAAAGTCCGAATCCCTGAAACCCGAGATGTTTTCGTTTGGGGAAGAGGAAAGAACTTGTGCTTTTTTGAAGTGACCACTGCTTCAAAGAAGCATGGAATGTGGGTCCTCCTCCACCAGGAAATTGATAATAAAATTAAAAAAAGATTTTTACTTTCCCGAGACCGATTCTGATGCAATTTTAGATAAATTGTCAAGGTCAATAACCCTCACCCTCCTTTATGTTCTCCCCACCCCCTGTACCCAACCACCCCTAACTTTTTATCTACTCCCCACCCCCCAGCTTTTTATCTACTCCCCAACCCCTAGCTTTTTATATATATACTCCCCAACCTCTAGCTTTTTATCTGCTCCCAACCACCCCTATCTCCACCCCAACCCATAGCTTTTTATCTATTCCCCACCCCCAGCTTTTTATCTACTCCCCAACCCCTAGCTTTTTATCTATTCCCCACCCCCCAGCTTTTATCTACTCCCCACCCCCTAGCTTTTAATTTACTCCCCAACCCCTAACTTTTTATCTACTCCCCACCCCCTAGCTTTTTATCTAATCCCACCCCCTAACTTTTTATCTACTCCACACCCCTAGCTTTTTACCTACTCCACACCCCCTAACTTTTTATTTACTCCCCAACCCCTAACTTTTTATCTCTACCCCAACCCCTAATTTTTTAAATCTATTCCCCACCCCCTAGCTTTTTATCTACTCCCCACCTCCTAGCTTTTTATCTCCAACCCATCCCCTAGATTTTTATCTATTCCCACCCCTAGCTTTTTATCTACTCCCCAACCCCTAACTTTTTATCTACTCCCCACCCCCTAGCTTTTTATCTACTCCCCACCCCCTAACTTTTTATCTACTCCCCACCCCCTCGCTTTTTATCTACTCCCCACACCCACTCCCCACACCCTAACTTTTTATCTCCACCCCACCCCCTAGCTTTTTATCTATTACCACCCGCTAGCTTTTTATCTACTCCCACCCCCTAGCTTTTTATCTACACCCCAACCCCTAGCATTTTATCTCCACCCCAACCCCTAGCTTTTTATTTTCATCCCACCCCTTGGCTTTTGTGGTCAGTATGTGTGTGTTTTTAAAGTATAGACTGCAGCAGATCATTACCACACATTCCATGCTTGCTCCTGTCTTCAGTAGCCAGTGTCAGTTGCACAGATGGTAGCTCCACCTCGGCTGCTGGGTCATTAGGCTTAAGAAGGACAGGCTACTGTTGGCTATGAATATTCATGAGCTTCTTTTTTCCTCTCGTGTTTTATTACAAGTTCAGGGTACAGAAACATACTTTAGAGACATTGATTGAAGAGAAGCAAAGGCTTTCTTAATTAGACTAAACTAGACTAGAGTGTTAGATGTGTAAATGTTGGGCAGGTTGGTTGGATGGACGAGTCATGATTTTCTGCATCAGATATTGGCCATACCAAGTTCATTATGTAATGGGTGCTGGTTCATTATGTAATGGGTGCTGTGCTAGATCATTATGTAATGAGTGCTAGATCATTATGTAATGAGTGCTGGATCATTATGTAATGAGTGCTGGTTCATTATGTAATGGGTGCTGTGCTAGATCATTATGTAATGAGTGCTGGTTCATTATGTAATGGGTGCTGGTTCATTATGTGATGAGTGCTGGTTCATTATGTAATGGGTGCTGGTTCATTATGTGATGAGTGCTGGTTCATTATGTAATGGGTGCTGTGCTAGATCATTATGTAATGAGTGCTAGATCATTATGTAATGAGTGCTGGTTCATTATGTAATGGGTGCTGGTTCATTATGTAATGGGTGCTGTGCTAGATCATTATGTAATGAGTGCTGGATCATTATGTAATGAGTGCTGGTTCATTATGTGATGAGTGCTGGTTCATTATGTAATGGGTGCTGGTTCATTATGTGATGAGTGCTGGTTCATTATGTAATGGGTGCTGTGCTAGATCATTATGTAATGAGTGCTGGATCATTATGTAATGAGTGCTGGTTCATTATGTGATGAGTGCTGGTTCATTATGTAATGGGTGCTGGTTCATTATGTGATGAGTGCTGGTTCATTATGTAATGAGTGCTAGATCATTATGTAATGAGTGCTAGATCATTATGTAATGAGTGCTAGATCATTATGTGATGAGTGCTGGTTCATTATGTAATGAGTGCTGGATCATTATGTAATGAGTGCTGGATCATTATGTAATGAGTGCTAGATCATTATGTAATGAGTGCTAGATCATTATGTAATGAGTGCTGGATCATTATGTAATGAGTGCTGGTTCATTATGTAATGAGTGCTGGATCATTATGTAATGAGTGCTGGTTCATTATGTGATGAGTGCTGGTTCATTATGTAATGGGTGCTGGTTCATTATGTGACGAGTGCTGGTTCATTATGTAATGAGTGCTAGATCATTATGTAATGGGTGCTGGTTCATTATGTGATGAGTGCTGGTTCATTATGTAATGAGTGCTAGATCATTATGTAATGAGTGCTAGATCATTATGTAATGAGTGCTGGATCATTATGTGATGAGTGCTGGTTCATTATGTAAGTGCTGGATCATTATGTAATGAGTGCTGGATCATTATGTAATGAGTGCTAGATAATTATGTAATGAGTGCTAGATCATTATGTAATGAGTGCTTGATCATTATGTAATGAGTGCTGGATCATTATGTAATGAGTGCTAGATAATTATGTAATGAGTGCTGGATCATTATGTGATGAGTGCTAGATCATTATGTAATGAGTGCTAGATCATTATGTAATGAGTGCTGGTTCATTATGTGATGAGTGCTGGATCATTATGTAATGAGTGCTGGTTCATTATGTGATGGGTGCTGGATCATTATGTAATGAGTGCTGGATCATTATGTAATGAGTGCTAGATCATTATGTAATGAGTGCTGGTTCATTATGTAATGAGTGCTGGATCATTATGTAATGAGTGCTGGTTCATTATGTGATGAGTGCTGGATCATTATGTAATGAGTGCTAGATCATTATGTAATGAGTGCTGGTTCATTATGTAATGAGTGCTGGATCATTATGTAATGAGTGCTGGTTCATTATGTGATGAGTGCTGGATCATTATGTAATGAGTGCTAGATCATTATGTAATGAGTGCTGGATCATTATGTAATGAGTGCTAGATAATTATGTAATGAGTGCTGGATCATTATGTGATGAGTGCTAGATCATTATGTAATGAGTGCTAGATCATTATGTAATGAGTGCTGGTTCATTATGTAATGAGTGCTGGATCATTATGTAATGAGTGCTGGATCATTATGTAATGAGTGCTTGATCATTATGTAATGAGTGCTGGATCATTATGTAATGAGTGCTAGATAATTATGTAATGAGTGCTGGATCATTATGTGATGAGTGCTAGATCATTATGTAATGAGTGCTAGATCATTATGTAATGAGTGCTGGTTCATTATGTGATGGGTGCTGGATCATTATGTAATGAGTGCTGGATCATTATGTAATGAGTGCTAGATCATTATGTAATGAGTGCTGGTTCATTATGTAATGAGTGCTGGATCATTATGTAATGCGTGCTGGTTCATTATGTGATGAGTGCTGGTTCATTATGTGATGAGTGCTAGATCATTATGTAATGAGTGCTGGTTCATTATGTGATGAGTGCTGGATCATTATGTAATGAGTGCTAGATCATTATGTAATGAGTGCTGGTTCATTATGTAATGAGTGCTGGATCATTATGTAATGAGTGCTGGTTCATTATGTGATGAGTGCTGGTTCATTATGTGATGAGTGCTGGATCATTATGTAATGAGTGCTAGATCATTATGTAATGAGTGCTAGATCATTATGTAATGAGTGCTAGATCATTATGTAATGAGTGCTGGATCATTATGTAATGAGTGCTGGATCATTATCTAATGAGTGCTGGATCATTATGTAATGAGTGCTGGATCATTATGTAATGAGTGCTGGTTCATTATGTAATGAGTGCTGGATCATTATGTAATGAGTGCTAGATCATTATAATGAGTGCTGGTTCATTATGTAATGAGTGCTAGATCATTATGTAATGAGTGCTGGATCATTATGTAATGAGTGCTGGATCATTATGTAATGAGTGCTGGTTCATTATGTAATGAGTGCTAGATCATTATAATGAGTGCTGGTTCATTATGTGATGAGTGCTGGTTCATTATGTGATGAGTGCTGGATCATTATGTAATGAGTGCTGGATCATTATGTAATGAGTGCTAGATCTGCTCCTTCTGATCAACATCCACTTAAATTGTGTGCGGCGTAGAGAAACTGTCTATTAGAGCCATGAAAACCCAGGGAACAAGACAATAATACTTGCAAGTGGCATCCATTTAGCATGACCGAGAGAACCAGGCATGGCAAAGTCTTCTGAGTTAAAATCCTTCATGCCACACTCCCTTAGTCTTCTTATAAAATCCTTCATGCCACACTCTCTTAGTCTTCTTATAAAATCCTTCATGCCACACTCTCTTAGTCTTCTTATAAAATCTTTCATGCCACACTCCCTTAGTCTTCTTATAAAATCCTTCATGCCACACTACCTTAAGTAGTCTTCTTTTAAAATCCTTCAAGCCACACTCTCTTATTCTTCTTATAAAATCCTTCATGCCACACTACCTTAGTCTTCTTATAAAATCCTTCATGCCACACTCCCTTAGTCTTCTTATAAAATCCTTCATGCCACACTATCTTAGTCTTCTTATAAAATCTTTCATGCCAGTCTTCTTATAAAATCCTTCATGCCACACTCCCTTAGTCTTCTTATAAAATCCTTCATGCTGCACTCTCTTAGTCTTCTTATAAAATCCTTCATGCCACACTTCCTTAGTCTTCTTATAAAATCCTTCATGCCACACTCCCTTAGTCTTCTTGTAAAATCTTTCATGCCACACTTCCTTAGTCTTCTTGTAAAATCCTTCATGCCACACTCCCTTAGTCTTTGTATAAAATCCTTCATGCCACACTCCCTTAGTCTTGATCATGAATAGTCATAACCCGCATTAGCCCATCACCTTAAGCTACCACATCCTGTCATGTGCCTTGGCCGAAATGTCGAATATTTGAAGTTGATATAATCAAATGAAAACCTTGTATTCAGGGTACCACATCATCCGTGAGGTCTTTGCCAAGATGATGATGATGATGATGATGATGATGATGATGATGATGATGATGATGATGATGATGATGATGATGATGATGATGATAATGTACCAATTATACCACACTCACTTCAATGATCCTCAACATGTCAGGGGGCAAGCGTAAATAATATTTCTATTGCACAAAATTAGATCATTTTAGGGAAATGAAATACACAATATTTATGGACCAAACTATTTATGGACCAAAAACTTGTGGTTACAACTTATAATATTTATATTGTGTAATATTAGATCATTTTGGGGAAATACACGATATTTATGGAAGGACTATACCAAAGCCTTGTGGTTACAACTTTCGAGCTCCATAGGTTCTGCACACTACTCTCCATGAACTTGAGATAGGTCTCTCTGTGTGCTCTCTTTTGATACTCAAGATGTTGGATAGGTGTAGCTATGTCAAAGTCACTGCAGCTAAAGTGGGGGAACCTGAGTGCCTGATTTTTAACAGTTATGACTTGATTGAAGAGTGCTAAACAGCTGAAGTTAGTATCTGTGGCAAGGGAAGGCCCTACCCCATGTTTTCATAAAACGTGTCATGTGTGCGCACTTAATATGCCGGTTGGTCTCCCTAGGGAATTCCTTGACCGTGTTTGACCACTTCTCTTCAAATTTTAGCACCTAGTCATTGTATAGAGTAAGGCTTCAGATAGTGTTGAGCACTCTCCAATCAGAAGACACTGTTAAAAACCAGGCACTCAGGTTTTAAGGTCCCCACTTTAGCTGCAGTAACTTGGGCCTAGTAGCACCTATCCAACATAAGAGAGCACACAGAGACCTATCTTTTGGGCTATACAGAGAAGTGTGCAGAACCCATGGAGCTCAAAAGTTGTAACAACACCTTTTTTATGTGTCTCGTGGTATAGTCCCCCTTAAGTGTACACAACCCCCCCCCCCCTTGTTCGCTCTAAAGGTAAAGGGTCTCATGTAAATAGCTGATTTGTACCAGAGCTTGGGCCTCACATAACAGAGTGCAGTCATTACTAATGCACGTACCAAGACATTGAACTATGCAGTTAGTTGTGCCGAAGTGATATGATCATGTGATGGTCATGTGCTAGTTATACAGATTCTGCCATATGCCCGCCTGCTGTAGAAAAAGCAACACAGGGAAGTTCAATATATTTCTGGATGTGTAACATAATAGGGAGACTAGTGGAGACACATACTGCTCCTCTTCGCGGATTTGATTCTACATAGCCAACTGTGAATATTAAGTCCTCTGAAAACAGCCTTGTAGGAGGGGTTCCTTGGGATACCCTCCCCCCTCAAAGTCCAGATTTCCTCCTCCTGCTCCCTATTCCCTTGAATTTTGAATCACGCGAGGCTAACTTGAATGCTAACTTGAAGGCTAACTTGAATGCTAACTTGAATGCTAACTTGAATGCTAACTTGAATGCTAACTTGAAGGCTAACTTGAATGCTAACTTGAATGCTATCTTGAATGCTAACTTGAAGGCTAACTTGAAGGCTAACTTGGATGCTAACTTGAAGGCTAACTTGAATGCTAACTTGAAGGCTAATTTGAAGCTAACTTGAAGGCTAACTTGAATGCTAACTTGAAGACTAACTTGAATGCTAACTTGAATGCTAACTTGAAGGCTAACTTGAATGCTAACTTGAATGCTAACTTGAAGGCTAACTTGAATGCTAACTTGAAGGCTAACTTGAAGGCTAACTTGAATGCTAACTTGAATGCTAACTTGAATGCTAACTTGAAGGCTAACTTGAATGCTAACTTGAATGTTAACTTGAATGCTAACTTGAAGGCTAACTTGAATGCTAACTTGAATGCTAACTTGAAGGCTAACTTGAATGCTAACTTGAAGGCTAACTTGAATGCTAACTTGAATGCTAACTTGAAGGCTAACTTGAATGCTAACTTGAAGGCTAACTTGAAGGCTAACTTGAAGGCTAACTTGAAGGCTAACTTGAATGCTAACTTGAATACGCAGTACACCAGAATAAGTGTTAATTACAATGCAATGTAAAGTTTTTGAAATACTAGATCGGAGTTTTCTGAAGACCCAGTCCTCTATTTAAACGAACAGATTCTCCCACCCCTTCCCCCCCCAACCATGCACATCAGCATGAAAATAATATACAATAAGTGAGTAGAGGGTTAAAACTTTGTCCAGAAAATACATTGTAACGTTGTATGTACGTCTGTAAGTTAGGGGGGCACGAAATGCATCGAATCAATACATGTGCGTATGTGCACGTGTTATAAATGTCGGCATCAGCAAGGGTGTGTGTGTTTGTACTACACACGCGCATGCACGTACGCATGCAGGCTAAAGTAGTCGTGTTGCCTGTTGGTCGCTGTGCGAGTATTTGTCCGAACAAAAGCATCGAGAAAGTTATAAAATTTGCCATCTGTTGGTTGCTCGTTTCTGTTTGTTGCTTGTGTTGCTCTCATTTTCATCTGTTGCCTGTGTTGCTGTCATTTTCATTTGTTGCCTGTGTTGCTGTCATTTTCATCTGTTGCCTGTGTTGCTGTCATTTTCATCTGTTGTCATTTTCATCTGTTGCCTGTGTTGCTGTCATTTTCATCTGTTGCCTGTGTTGCTGTCATTTTCATCTGTTGCCTGTGTTGCTGTCATTTTCATCTGTTGCCTGTGTTGCTGTCATTTTCATCTGTTGCCTGTGTTGCTGTCATTTTCATCTGTTGCCTGTGTTGCTGTCATTTTCATCTGTTGCCTGTATTGCTGTCATTTTCATCTGTTGCCTGTGTTGCTCTCATTTTCATCTGTTGCCTGTGTTGCTCTCATTTTCATCTGTTGCCTGTGTTGCTGTCATTTTCATCTGTTGCCTGTGTTGCTCTCATTTCCATCTGTTGCCTGTGTTGCTATTGTTTTCATTTGTTGCCTGTGTTGCTGTCATTTTTATTTGTTGCCTGTGTTGCTGTCATTATCATCTGTTGCCTGTGTTGCTCTCATTTTCATCTGATGCCCCTATTGCTGTCGTTTTCATTTGTTGCCTGTTTTGTTTGTTGCTTGTGTTGCTGTCATTTTCATCTGTTGCCTGTGTTGCTGTCGTGTTTTTTTGTAGATGCCTCGGAAGCCAGTGTTGCAACTTCGCAAGCATGGAATGACAAAGTGGTAATTTGTTCTGTGACAATGTTTCGTGGGAATGCCCCACTGTTCCCCTAGTATTGAAGGTGGTGGTGGCTATTCCCTGTATGATACCACGGGAGACCTCCCTTGTCTGGGTGGGCGGCTCAGGAGCTTTGGGGCTTGCCTCTTACTGGGGAACTTAGAAATCAGTAGCTGTGTTCTCTGCCCATCTTAGAACATTGCTGACTCCCCCAGCATCTTAGAAACCAGCAGCTTGTGCTTCTCTGCCCAGCTTAGAACATTGCTGACTCCCCCAGCATCTTAGAAACCAGCAGCTTGTGCTTCTCTGCCCAGCTTAGAACATTGAGCACTGTGCATAGCTCACTCCCCCAGCATCTTAGAAACCAGCAGCTGTGCTTCTCTGCCCAGCTTAGAACATTGAGCACTGTGCATAGCTCACTCCCCCAGCATCTTAGCTGTGCCCAGCTTAGAACATTGTGGACCTACTCACACATGCTGTGCATAACTAACTCCAAGGCTGCTAGTAGGTCTACAATTGATCTCAATGGGTTTTGGCACTAGTGGATTTTGGAACTAGTACATTTCTTGAAGGCAAATCCAGCTCACATTCCATGTTCCAGGAATACTTCCAGACATTGCCCAGTTGTGGGGGATCTGGATGAGGAAGGTTTCACTGTATGCTTGATTGGGATTGTGTATGCATATACAGTGGTCCCTCCCTATTAAGACCACCCAGGGAGCACTTCCAACTGGTCTTATTAGAGAGGTGGTCTTACTTGGGAATATCGCTCTCAGGCATGGCAGGGGTCTCACAAAGCATTGCTCAATGGATTTTATTGTGTAGTGTACACGCATTTATAATATTAAACCAACTGCAAGCTCCCCAGACAAGATACTGTATTCTCATTTCGAATTATGGGTGTCTTGATAAAGACATTGGTTATCATTGTATACATGTATTGGACATTAGACTCATGCAGTGTCCTTAGGACACAGAAAGTCCGAGGTACTGGACTGGACAGTCCGCTCCATCCTGTTCTGGATGACCATCTGCTCGATAGAATCAGCACATGCCACAAGCTTGGGAATGCCTCGATGAGTGGCAAAGTCACGCAGCTTGCACACTATTTCAAACACCTCTGACACAGTGACAGGAGTGGGCATGGGGCCATCCTACTCATCGTCTGACTCAGGCTCCTTATGGGAGGAGTCAGCAGAGGTGGCAAGGGCTTGGTCAAGGGCAGAGTCATAGTGGTCCTCACTGGTCTGCACCTCACTGGTGTGCACCTCGCTGTCGATGTTGGCATAGCCCTCCAGTGTCACACCCTCCAGCAGCTGCCCATTGATGACCGTATCCTCAGCAGAGATGGTGAGCTCCTCGACCTCAGCAGCAGGGGCAGTGGTGGTCGTGAAGCCACACTTCTTAAAGCACTTCTTGATGGTGGACACGTGGAGGTCATCCCAGACCTTTTTGAGCCAGCGGATCGCCATCAGAACATCCACCTTCTTGATAAGCAAGCTCATTTTCTCAGTGCAACCACTATCGGCATTCACAGTGTCGTCCATGAGCTGGAGAATGTAGCGAATCATCTGCTTCCGGTAGAGCAGCTTCATAGCCTGGATGATGCCAGCGTCCATAGGCTGAAGCTAGGAGGTGGTGTTGGCCGGCAGGAAGACCAGCTTGAGGTTTCTGAGGTTGATATCTGAGTGCGCTGAGCAGTTGTCCCAATGAAGATGATGATCTTCCGGCCCTCAGCTAGCATCTTATTGTTGATGCGCTTGAGCCACTGCTCCCAGATGGGAGCGCTCATCCACACCTTGGCCTGTGCCTCATACTCGATGCCGAAGTCCCTCTTTGGATCAATGTAGATGTAAATATGTACCAGTTTTTGATCTTTCACAGTTAGAAGGTAGATCTTCAAACAAAAAACTAAATTCACTGTATTCGTGGGTGCTTGGTCTTATTTGGGAGGATATTGATCCAGCCAAGTGGTCTTATAAGAGAGGTGGACTTATCTTAGAGGGTCTTACTTGGGAGGGGGAAAATAAAGCCAGCCAACCGGGAGCAAGCAAAAGTGGTCTTATAATGGAGGTGGTCTTACTTGGGAGGGTCTTAATACGGAGGGACCACTGTAACAACAAAATCACCTAATTGCATGTAGTTCAGGAGAACTAGTGCAGCGTCACGAGTTGTTATAACAGCAAAAAGCCCCACATGTAATTGCATGGCTGTACAGGAGTACAAGTGAGTACAACTGCAGTGTCATGAGTTATTCTGCTGAATCGTCATTCCCAAGTTCAGACTTAATCAAATTTTTAACCTGTTGGTTTGGGTAGAAGAGCCTGAAGAAGCCGAGTCGTGTGGCTTCTTGCATGAGTGCTGTGACAGGCAGAGGAAGTGCTCTTATTGTGGAATCGAGCTTCCCCCTCCCCTCTTCATCAGTGGAATTCACCCATTGGATGTAGTTAGCTGTACGCAACATTGTTCCTACCGTCCTTAGCTGAAGCTGTTCCAATGGATCAAAGACCAGAATTGGCTTCTCTAAAGGCAGTGAACAGGATGTGAATGTCCAGCTGCCCTAGACACTGCATCCTTTCACTGAGCCAGCCCAGAGCAAACAAACCTCGCACTGCAGACTTAGATGACTGCCTGTATCGTCTGTGTATAGTCCACCTGCATGGAGTGGGTAAAGGGGTTGTGCAGGCACGGATCACCATGGTGGAGTATATCAGACCTCCTAGAGTGAAGAAAGCCTGCAAAGAGAAGTACTCCTGTGTGTCCAGCATTTTCGAGTGATCATCATTTCCCTCTATTTTCAGCAGTTGCCTCCAGTGCTATCTGGATGCTTATCGGAGGACTGTAGGTACAGTTTGCCTTTTTTCCACAGGACCAACGCCCCCTGAATGATAGGTGAGAGAGAGTGTCGCTGAAGAGAAGACGTGAGGACCTGTTATGCTGTACCACAACAGTGACACAGAGAGATGCATTGACTGAAACATCGGAATATATATTTTTATTTGAGAGATGTCGTTGCTTTTTTAAATTTAATTTTTGCTTTATTAGATTAGAATTATTAGAATAGAAGGCATGATAAATAAACTGTGAATGAGAAGAACTGGGGTGGGGGGGTGGGGGTGGGTCTAATTTTCATGGGCCTGCTGTGATTTCAAGTTTGAGTGCGATGTCAACAAAACAGAGTTGTTCACCACATCTGCTGCACTAGGTCACAACACAAGAATATGCAAGAATATGCTCTGTGTAATCATATTCTCCATATGCATGGTGGGTGCACTCAAGACAAAGATACATCGAAATGCTTTCGGTCTTCAACAAGAAGCATGGGGCTGGCTCACTCAGGTTTGCTGTTGTTCCTCCCTTGTGTTTGGAGAGCATGCTCATTGGATGTCTTCAACAAGAAGCATGGGGCTGGCTCACTCAGGTTTGCTGTTGTTCCTCCCTTGAGCTTGGAGAGCATACTCATTGGATGTCTTCAACAAGAAGCATGGGGCTGGCTCTATCAGGTTTGCTGTTGTTCCTCCCTTGTGTTTGGAGAGCATGCTCATTGGATGTCTTCAACAAGAAGCATGGGGCTGGCTCACTCAGGTTTGCTGTTGTTCCTCCCTTGAGCTTGGAGAGCATGTTCATTGGATGTCTTCAACAAGAAGCATGGGGCTGGCTCACTCAGGTTTGCTGTTGTTCCTCCCTTGAGCTTGGAGAGCATACTCATTGGATGTCTTCAACAAGAAGCATGGGGCTGGCTCACTCAGGTTTGCTGTTGTTCCTCCCTTGTGTTTGGAGAGCATGTTCATTGGATGTCTTCAACAAGAAGCATGGAGCTGGCTCACTCAGGTTTGCTGTTGTTCCTCCCTTGTGCTTGGAGAGCATGCTCATTGGATGTCTTCAACAAGAAGCATGGGGCTGGCTCACTCAGGTTTGCTGTTGTTCCTCCCTTGAGCTTGGAGAGCATGCTCATTGTATGTCTTCAACAAGATGCATGGGGCTGGCTCACTCAGGTTTTCTGTTGTTCCTCCCTTGAGCTTGGAGAGCGTGCTCATTGGATGTCTTCAACAAGAAGCATGGAGCTGGCTCACTCAGGTTTGCTGTTGTTCCTCCCTTGTGTTTGGAGAGCATGCTCATTGGATGTCTTCAACAAGAAGCATGGGGCTGGCTCACTCAGGTTTGCTGTTGTTCCTCCCTTGTGCTTGGAGAGCATGCTCATTGGATGTCTTCAACAAGAAGCATGGGGCTGGCTCACTCAGGTTTGCTGTTGTTCCTCCCTTGAGCTTGGAGAGCATGCTCATTGGATGTCTTCAACAAGAAGCATGGGGCTGGCTCACTCAGGTTTGCTGTTGTTCCTCCCTTGAGCTTGGAGAGCGTGCTCATTGGATGTCTTAAACAAGAAGCATGGGGCTGGCTCACTCAGGTTTGCTGTTGTTCCTCCCTTGTGCTTGGAGAGCATGCTCATTGGATGTCTTCAACAAGAAGCATGGGGCTGGCTCACTCAGGTTTGCTGTTGTTCCTCCCTTGAGCTTGGAGAGCATGCTCATTGGATGTCTTCAACAAGAAGCATGGGGCTGGCTCACTCAGGTTTGCTGTTGTTCCTCCCTTGAGCTTGGAGAGCGTGCTCATTGGATGTCTTCAACAAGAAGCATGGGGCTGGCTCACTCAGGTTTGCTGTTGTTCCTCCCTTGAGCTTGAGAGCGTGCTCATTGGATGTCTTCAACAAGAAGCATGGGGCTGGCTCACTCAGGTTTGCTGTTGTTCCTCCCTTGAGCTTGGAGAGCATGCTCATTGGATGTCTTCAACAAGAAGCATGGGGCTGGCTCACTCAGGTTTGCTGTTGTTCCTCCCTTGAGCTTGGAGAGCGTGCTCATTGGATGTCTTCAACAAGAAGCATGGGGCTGGCTCACTCAGGTTTGCTGTTGTTCCTCCCTTGTGTTTGGAGAGCATGCTCATTGGATGTCTTCAAAAAGAAGCATGGGGCTGGCTCACTCAGGTTTGCTGTTGTTCCTCCCTTGAGCTTGGAGAGCATGCTCATTGTATGTCTTCAACAAGAAGCATGGGGCTGGCTCACTCAGGTTTGCTGTTGTTCCTCCCTTGAGCTTGGAGAGCGTGCTCATTGGATGTCTTCAACAAGAAGCATGGGGCTTGCTCTCTCTCAGGTTTGCTGTTCCTCCCTTGTGCTTGGAGAGCATGTTCATTGGATGTGATGCTGTGGTGTGATCCCACTTGGCAGAAGAAAGCTTGTATGAGGCTGAAACCGAATGCCCTTAGGTGGTTAATTTAGTTATTGCGGTGGCCAAGATTGCTCACGCCGATCGCTGGGTCAATAGGCTGGAGCAGTGTCTAGGCTGGAGCAGTGTCTAGGATTGTGGCATTAGTGTGGGAATAGGCTATACTTGTGCCCCAACAACAGTTGGTATGAACACTTGTAATTTTTGAATTAAATAATAATAATAATAATAATAATAGCAGTAGTAATTGTAGTAGTAGTAGTAGTAGTAGTAGTAGTAGTAGTAATAGTAATAGTAATAATAATAATAATAATAATAATAATAATAATAATAATAATAATAATAATAATATTAATAATAATTATATTAATATTAATAATAATATTAATATTAATACATGTAATGATAATAATAACACCTACATATTGTACATGCGTTGTAAGAGACTAATTGACTGTGAACCTAGTTAATCTGCACCTCTATATGATGACTTTAGGATCTATAAAGAGCTTATTCCGTGATAATTATGGTTCAGCAGAAGCCAGCATGCAGCGGGCTAGATCAGCCCGAAGCAGAGTGCCTCGGGTTCGTTGTGTGTCCACCTTGCCCCTTCCAAATGGAAGAGGCAAATGGTAGGATGGGTGTGGCTATTGGTGCAAACCCACACTGAGAAAGGTGTCAAACAAGGTAAGGTGACTCTGGCATTATAGCATGCAGGCTGGGCCACCATCCCCATTAGGGGTATGAAATGCCAGGCCATCCTGCTTTTTGGGGGGGGGGGGGTGTTATATAGTGCCTGTGCAGCACTGTGCCAAACCTACGAGTATTTTGTGTGGATTGGAAATCTGTTTTGCTATTATGTCACTTGCTCCATTGAAATCCATCACATGCTTGCAATCATCACATGCTTGCATGTTTATGCTTGTAGGTGACAGAGTTCCTACAAGACAAGGAATATCTTGCTCTGAAGATTTCCCAGAACAGTTTGGAGTTCAATCAATTTTCTCAGTTCTGTATCCTGAAGTGTTTGTACACGATAGTGTGTTGTCTGTGGTAATAATGCCATGGTCATAATGGTGAAGTGTTAGTACACTATAGTGTGTTGTCCATGGTCATAATGGTGGAGGGTTAGTCCTAATAAGCAGAGCCCTTGTCCTACCTCCAACTCTAGCCCTACTTTGTAACTCGATCCCTAAGTCAAACATTAATCCTGCAACCCTAGCCCTAGTTCTAGCCCTAGCCCTAGCCTTACCCTTAGCCTTACCCTGGACCATTGTAACTCTAGACCTAACTTAATGTAATCCTAGCCCTAGCTCTCCTAGTCCAACAATAACCCATCCCATAGCCCCACTCTAGCCCTAGCTACAGCTGTAACTGTAGCCCTGCTTTAGCTCCAGCCCCATGCTAAGACTATCCCTGGCCTTTGCCCTTTATACCCACCCCCACATACCTGGACAGTCCACGACATCTTTTATGCTGCTTGTGTGTGAAGCAGTTTAAGTAATCGTGTTGTCTGGTCTGTAAATTGTTGTGTTAATATTTATATAGTGTATACACACACACACACACATTCCTTAAAGGATGTAGTGAGCACCCTCTATGTAGCAAGTGCCCACTATGCTCCTTCCAGTGATCTAGGACTAGCAGGACACATGTAGCAAGTGCCCACTATGCTCTTTCCAGTGATCTAGGACTAGGCAGGGCACATGTAGCAAGTGCCCACTATGCTCTTTCCAGTGATCTAGGACTAGGCAGGACACATGTAGCAAGTGCCCACTATGCTCTTTCCAGTGGTCTAGGACTAGGCAGGACACATGTAGCAAGTGCCCACTATGCTCTTTCCATTGTTAGGCAGGGCACATGTAGCATGTAGCAAGTGCCCACTATGCTCTTTCCAGTGATCTAGGACTAGGCAGGGCACATGTAGCAAGTGCCCACTATGCTCTTTCCAGTGATCTAGGACTAGGCAGGGCACATGTAGCAAGTACCCACTATGCTCTTTCCAGTGATCTAGGACTAGGCAGGACACATGTAGAAAGTGCCCACTATGCTCTTTCCAGTGATCTAGGATTAGGCAGGACACATGTAGCAAGTGCCCACTATGCTCTTTCCAGTGATCTAGGACTAGGCAGGGCACATGTAGCAAGTGCCCACTATGCTCTTTCCAGTGATCTAGGACTAGGCAGGACACATGTAGTAAGTGCCCACTATGCTCTTTCCAGTGATCTAGGACTAGGCAGGACACATGTAGCAAGTGCCCACTATGCTCTTTCCAGTGATCTAGGACTAGGCAGGACACATGTAGCAAGTGCCCACTATGCTCTTTCCAGTGATCTAGGACTAGGCAGGACACATGTAGCAAGTGCCCACTATGCTCTTTCCAGTGATCTAGGACTAGGCAGGTCACATGTAGCAAGTGCCCACTATGCTCTTTCCAGTGGTCTAGTATTAGGCAGGACACATGTAGCAAGTGCCCACTATGCTCTTTCCAGTAATCTAGGACTAGGCAGGACACATGTAGCAAGTGCCCACTATGCTCTTTCCAGTGATCTAGGACTAGGCAGGACACATGTAGCAAGTGCCCACTATGCTTTTCCAGTGATCTAGGACTAGGCAGGGCACATGTAGCAAGTGCCCACTATGCTCTTTCCAGTGATCTAGGACTAGGCAGGGCACATGTAGCAAGTGCCCACTATGCTCTTTCCAGTGATCTAGGACTAGGCAGGGCACATGTAGCAAGTGCCCACTATGCTCTTTCCAGTGATCTAGGACTAGGCAGGACACATGTAGCAAGTGCCCACTATGCTCTTTCCAGTGGTCTAGGACTAGGCAGGTCACATGTAGCAAGTGCCCACTATGCTCTTTCCAGTGATCTAGGACTAGGCAGGACACATGTAGCAAGTGCCCACTATGCTCTTTCCAGTGATCTAGGACTAGGCAGGACACATGTAGCAAGTGCCCACTATGCTCTTTCCAGTGGTCTAGGACTAGGCAGGACACATGTAGCAAGTGCCCACTATGCTCTTTCCAGTGATCTAGGACTAGGCAGGACACATGTAGCAAGTGCCCACTATGCTCTTTCCAGTGGTCTAGGACTAGGCAGGACACATGTAGCAAGTGCCCACTATGCTCTTTCCAGTGATCTAGGACTAGGCAGGGCACATGTAGCAAGTGCCCACTATGCTCTTTCCAGTGATCTAGGACTAGGCAGGACACATGTAGCAAGTGCCCACTATGCTCTTTCCAGTGATCTAGGACTAGGCAGGGCACATGTAGCAAGTGCCCACTATGCTCTTTCCAGTGATCTAGGACTAGGCAGGACACATGTAGCAAGTGCCCACTATGCTCTCTCCAGTGATCTTGGACTAGGCAGGGCACATGTAGCAAGTGCCCACTATGCTTTTCCAGTGATCTAGGACTAGGCAGGGTACATGTAGCAAGTGCCCACTATGCTCTTTCCAGTGGTCTAGTATTAGGCAGGACACATGTAGCAAGTGCCCACTATGCTCTTTCCAGTAATCTAGGACTAGGCAGGACACATGTAGCAAGTGCCCACTATGCTCTCTCCAGTGATCTAGGACTAGGCAGGGCACATGTAGCAAGTGCCCACTATGCTTTTCCAGTGATCTAGGACTAGGCAGGGCACATGTAGCAAGTGCCCACTATGCTCTTTCCAGTGGTCTAGGACTAGGCAGGACACATGTAGCAAGTGCCCACTATGCTCTTTCCAGTGATCTAGGACTAGGCAGGACACATGTAGCAAGTGCCCACTATGCTCTTTCCAGTGATCTAGGACTAGGCAGGGCACATGTAGCAAGTGCCCACTATGCTCTTTCCAGTGATCTAGGACTAGGCAGGACACATGTAGCAAGTACCCACTATGCTCTTTCCAGTGATCTAGGACTAGGCAGGGCACATGTAGCAAGTGCCCACTATGCTCTTTCCAGTGGTCTAGGACTAGGCAGGGCACATGTAGCAAGTGCCCACTATGCTCTTTCCAGTGATCTAGGACTAGGCAGGACACATGTAGCAAGTACCCACTATGCTCTTTCCAGTGGTCTAGGACTAGGCAGGACACATGTAGCAAGTGCCCACTATGCTCTTTCCAGTGATCTAGGACTAGGCAGGGCACATGTAGCAAGTGCCCACTATGCTCTTTCCAGTGATCTAGGACTAGGCAGGGCACATGTAGCAAGTACCCACTATGCTCTTTCCAGTGATCTAGGACTAGCAGGACACATGTAGCAAGTGCCCACTATGCTCTTTCCGGTGATCTAGGACTAGGCAGGGCACATGTAGCAAGTGCCCACTATGCTCTTTCCAGTGATCTAGGACTAGGCAGGACACATGTAGCAAGTGCCCACTGTGCTCTTTCCAGTGATCAAGGATTAGGCAGGACACATGTAGCAAGTACCCACTATGCTCTTTCCAGTGGTCTAGGACTAGGCAGGGCACATGTAGCAAGTGCCCACTATGCTCTTTCCAGTGATCTAGGACTAGGCAGGGCACATGTAGCAAGTGCCCACTATGCTCTTTCCAGTGGTCTAGGACTAGGCAAGACACATGTAGCAAGTGCCCACTTAGTATCCCTAACTTAAATCTCAACTAGAAAATAATTTTAAACAAGCTGGTTTCAACTGATTTTAGTAGGTATGGGTGTCAAGATTTACCAAAAAAAAGTAAGGTGGGGTAGGGGGTGGGGAAAACTTTTTCTGGGGTTAAAGGTCATTTATCCCCGGCCTAAATCACTTAAACTTGTATCTCGGTAACAAAACAAGGTCATGTGGTTGATCCTGGTGTCAAAATGCACAGAATTATGCAAGAAGGGCCCCCCAAATTTTTTTGGACCCTTAGTTACCAAACCTTGACCTCCAAATGTGAGGTCAAAGGTCAAAAAGTGTCATTGACATGGCATAATATTATTATGTATCATATAATTTTGAAGCTGCATGGTGTCAAACAATGCATCAAAGAATCAAGTGCAAAGAATCAAGTAGTAAACAAATAATTGACATACTGATTACAGCATAGCTATAACATATTTAGTCATTTTCCTCTTCATCGCTACCAAGTTCCTCTACATCTGCTCCATTAGAACAGTGTCCACAGCACACACCACATGCAGAAACACATGACATGCCAGCTCTCATGCAGCTGCATTTCATGGTTTGGCACTGCCTCTCCCCTTCCTTGTAGTTGCAGCAAATTCCTTTCAGAAGGTTGTCTGGGGCAATAGGAATGGACAGCATCTTCGGTCTGAGTTTTCCATTGCTATCTAACTCCCATCCTCTTCCAATTGGCTTAAGAACAGTGGTGTTTATGAACAGAGGAAGGTCGAAAGTTATGATTGCTGGGGATTCATGCGTTCCTTTGATAGCTCTCATGATTGTGGTGTATATTGTCTGCATGTCATTCGGATTTGCATTGATGATGCGCAGAAACTCAATGGAAGATTTCAATGTTAGTCCATTGTATTTCTGATGCATAAACCCCATGAAATTTGGATGAAGGGATCTTCCTTCTACCCATCCAATGTACCAGTCTTTAACAGCTATATCTATTGGAATGGATCTTTCAGGTATTTCTTGCAGAAGTTCTTCATACTTTATTAGCTTAGTTTCCAGTAGAGCATTTGTTGGTTGGTACACATAATGTTGCAAACCTTCCATATTTGAAAGAGTTTCATTCTTTACAATTGGTTTTCGCTGCATCTTCCTATTCTCATCAATTTCAAGTTGATTGGCATTTTCTGGTGTGGTGACTTTGATAAGTCCCATGGCATGAAACCCTGACTTTCCATCTAAGGTTATCAAATCATGGTCCATGTTGTCACCAATGTGCTGCTCAATCTGCTTCTCCAGTACTGCCATTGATGCTGCATGTGTGTTATTAGTCGAGTCAATGTATGTGTACTTGTAGTCCGTACCCTCTTTTGGACTTTCACATATGCCAATGCTGTGCATGATGTTAATCAGCTGATCTGAACCGAACTTATGATCAAGGCATAAGCTCATGCCGAGCTGGAAAGGCATCTTGGATGATCTTGGGCGTTGTGAAGATATAATATTTTGCCCTGCAACATTTCTCCTGGCTGATGAATGCGGCATTAAACATGTTAACAGCAGTTCAAGAGATTCTGGTAGCTCATAATGGGATGTCATTTCTATAAGCGAGGGAAATTCCTCTTTGCTGAAGTTAAGACACTTTATGTCATTCATAATGAGCAAAGCAGCCATTTTAATGATGGCTTTCTTTTTCTCGTCTTCATTACCTGTTTCCATCTTCTTGTGGTAGTCTCTGGTGATATCTGCCGTGCAGTTCCTAAAGCAGACAACATCCTTCCTATGTTTTTGATTTGTAATGAATATACTATTACCATAGTGCCTCTCGAGTGCTTGTTTCAAATATTTCTCATGATACACTGGAAGGTCATCATCACCTACTAATATCTTCATTTGCTCTTGCAATTGGCTTACAGTGTAAACACCACTCTCCATTTCACTGTCAAACCACCCGCAGAGCTTGTAGAAGGCATTTTCCTTAGAACCATCCACAGGCCTTCCAGATTTCTGAAAATAAAGTTTTTTTGGAATAATTAATTATGGTATACATACTCTAGCAATTTTACTAACATTACGTCGACCTGGTACATCATACAGGGTGCAGTAGCATTTGCAATGATAGACAGCCTCTTCTGCTACAAGATCTGCAATGCCTTCCAAGCGTCCTTGGACAGCCATTCCAAGACTATCTTTTCTTGCACTTGCTATTCTCAGAAGTGATGTCTTAAGTGTGATAGTTGATGCCTGACGTATGGTCTGCTGTCTGGCAGGATGTCTTTCGTCAAAATGGATGTCCTCATTGCAGATGATACATCTTTCACTGTACGGAAATCGTGTAGGACCCCGGTCTGAAATTATTATCTGGACTAAGTTAGCCAAATCAACAGTATATTGTATGCATGTTATGTAGGGGATTGCAATAAGATTATGGGAAATTCAAGTGACTCTTACCATTATCGTCATTTACAGATTGTGACACTTTTTGACGTTTAGGGCGTGGTTCATGCTCCTGTTCTTCAACATCAGGCTCCTTTTGCATGAAAAGGGCTCTGCATCTTTGATGGACGGTCATAGGAATGTTGCTAGTCCATTTTCTTTCCAATCGCTCTAACAAGGAAGAGTCGCTGATATGTCTACAATGCTCAATTAGGTTCTCATAGCCCTTAGTGTACAACTTCTGTAGCTTTCCTGCTTCTGATGAGTCCTCAGTACAAATCTCACACCTCCTTTCCATTTTGCTCGAATGGAGTAAGATACCAACCTTATGCCAATGTCTAGTCCTTTTATAGACAAACGCAGCACACATAATGTTCTTGGAGAATCCTGCACAAACCACCAACTCCCATCAAAGGGTGCAAGCTGGGCAGGATCATGCAGGTTTTGTGCAAGATCCTGCAGGTTTCTAAGCAAACCTGACCACAAGCCACAACTACTCCCATCAAAGGGTGCAAGCTGGGCAGGATCATGCAGGTTTTGTGCAAGATCCTGCAGGTTTCTAAGCAAACCTGACCACAAGCCACAACTACTCTCAATACAGATAACACCCACAAACATCTCTCAAGAGTTGGTCCTAAAGGATCCCAGATTTTTTGTGCATCATCATGGTACAATTCTGAGCATTTTGACACCAAGATAAAAAATGTTGGGTATTTAGTTGTCGAGATACAATGTTTTACAATTTTGGGGCGATCGATGACCTTTTGACCCCCCAAAAGTTTTCCCCACCCCCTACCCCACCTTACTTTTTTTTGGTGAGTCTTGACACCCATACTTACCAAAATCAGTTGAAACCAGCTTGTTTAAAATTATTTCTTAGATTGGATCTAAATATGGCTAATTTTAGGATACTAACTATGCTCTTTCCAGTGGTCTAGTATTAGGCAGGGCACATGTAGCAAGTGCCCACTATGCTCTTTCCAGTGGTCTAGTATTAGGCAGGGCGCATGTAGCAAGTGCCCACTATGCTCTTTCCAGTGATCTAGGACTAGGCAGGACACATGTAGTAAGTGCCCACTATGCTCTTTCCAGTGATCTAGGACTAGGCAGGGCACATGTATTGGTGTATTAGTAGTATAGCTATTGGTGTATTACTAGTTTA
This sequence comes from Cladorhizidae sp. MBARI D1340-BT2, assembly GCA_028752905.1. Taxonomy (NCBI): domain Eukaryota; kingdom Metazoa; phylum Porifera; class Demospongiae; order Poecilosclerida; family Cladorhizidae; species Cladorhizidae sp. MBARI D1340-BT2. The sequence continues at coordinate 20,429,358 of JAQNBH010000007.1, read as the reverse complement.
GCTATTGGTGTATTACTAGTATAGCTATTGGTGTATTACTAGTATAGCTATTGGTGTATTACTAGTATAGCTATTGGTGTATTACTAGTGTAGCTATTGGTGTATTACTAGTATAGCTATTGGTGTATTACTAGTATAGCTATTAGTGTATTATAGCTATTGGTGTATTACTATTGGTGTATTACTAGTATAGCTATTGGTGTATTACTAGTATATCTATTGGTGTATTACTAGTATAGCTATTGGTGTATTACTAGTATAGCTATTGGTGTATTACTAGTATAGCTATTGGTGTATTACTAGTATAGCTATTGGTGTATTACTAGTATAGCTATTGGTGTATTACTAGTATAGCTATTGGTGTATTACTAGTATAGCTATTGGTGTATTACTAGTATATCTATTGGTGTATTACTAGTATAGCTATTACTAGTATATCTATTGGTGTATTACTAGTATAGCTATTAGTGTATTACTAGTATAGCTATTGGTGTATTACTAGTATAGCTATTGGTGTATTACTAGTATATCTATTGGTGAATTTCTAGTATATCTATTGGTGTATTACTAGTATAGCTATTGGTGTATTACTAGTGTAGCTATTAGTGTATTACTAGTATAGCTATTGGTGTATTACTAGTATAGCTATTGGTATATTACCAGTTTAGCTATTGGTGTATTACTAGTGTAGCTATTAGTGTATTACTAGTATAGCTATTGGTATATTACCAGTATATCTATTGGTGTATTACTAGTATATCTATTGGTGCCAGCATTTTAGTTGCTTGGATTTGCTGTCTTGTGAAGAGTGTACTAGGTGTGCAGGTGCTTGCCTAGGGCTTGGCATGTACAATCGAGAAGTAGGATACAGGGCAAATTTCATATTCCTCAGTGGTCTTCCAAGTTGGAGCTTGCCTTTCCTCTTGAAACATTTTTATGCCTACAGCCTGCTCCTTGGGCATTAACTGGAATTCTTCTTTCAGTGCATGTACATGCCTGCCAAACAAACGCCCATCTGAAATATGAGGAGTTCTTGGTGACCTTGCGTTCTGATACGCCCCACCCTTGGTGAGGTCCTGATACGCCCCACCCTTGGTGAGGTCCTGATGTGCCCCACCCTTGGTGAGGTCCTGATATGCCCCACCCTTGGTGAGGTCCTGATACGCCCCACCCTTGGTGAGGTCCTGATGTGCCCCACCCTTGGTGAGGTCCTGATATGCCCCACCCTTGGTGAGGTCCTGATACGCCCCACCCTTGGTGAAGTCCTGATGTGCCCCACCCTTGGTGAGGTCCTGATATGCCCCACCCTTGGTGAGGTCCTGATACGCCCCACCCTTGGTGAGGTCCTGATGTGCCCCACCCTTGGTGAGGTTCTGATGTGCCCCACCCTTGTTGAGGTTCTGATGTGCCCCACCCTTGGTGAGGTCCTGATGTGCCCCACCCTTGGTGAGGTCCTGATGTGCCCCACCCTTGGTGATGTCCTGATATGCCCCACCCTTGGTGAGGTCCACCCTTGGTGAGGTCCTGATGTGCCCCACCCTTGGTGAGGTCCTGATGTGCCCCACCCTTGGTGAGGTCCTGATGTGCCCCACCCTTGGTGAGGTCCTGATATGCCCCACCCTTGGTGAGGTCCTGATGTGCCCCACCCTTGGTGAGGTCCTGATATGCCCCACCTTTGGTGAGGTCCTGATACCTTCTTAGGAACATTTGCATTCTCTTCCTCGACTTTTGAGGTTATGTCCTCAGAGAACTCTTGAGAAGATGTTCAGTATGGCACCACTTTCAGTGCTGTTAGTTTCATCATCTATAGTGTCAATATTTGCTGCTGATTGCAGTAGGTCCCAGGCAGTACCAGTCAAGCAGGTGGGGCAGGACAAATCTGGTCAGATGGGAGGACAGTATGGGAACAGCACTTTCAGATGCTTTTGGTGGAGGGACGAATAGAAGTTGGGATCCTGTACCTCACTAGACCTAACTACAACCAATGCTTAAGTTTATCTTGACATTTGGTGGAGTGTTGGTATCAATGGACATTTGGCATAGGATGTTTCACAGCAGCTTCTTATTGAAAATACAGAGAGCCATCTTGACAGCATAACAGCTGCATGCTACAAGCTTCACAACTTCTGCTCCATGCACAGGTTGACTGCACACAAGGAAGGTATCCAGAGCACCTCATCCCTTGAAACTGAAGACAAGTATGGGGGCCATGTCTGCTATGAGCCACGCTGGTGTACTCCCACTCCAGACACTAGGTAACATAGCTGAACATCAGAACTAGGCTGTACACTAGGACTGATCATGAGCCTCGCTGGTGTACTCCCACTCCAGACACTAGGTAACATAGCTGAACATCAGAACTAGGCTGTACACTAGGACTGATCATGAGCCTCGCTGGTGTACTCCCACTCCAGACACTGGGTAACATAGCTGAACATCAGAACTAGGCTGTACACTAGGACTGATCATGAGCCTCGCTGGTGTAGTCCCACTCCAGACACTGGGTAACATAGCTGAACATCAGAACTGGGCTGTACACTAGGACTGATCATGAGCCTCGCTGGTGTACTCCCACTCCAGACACTAGGTAACATAGCTGAACATCAGAACTAGGCTGTACACTAGGACTGATCATGAGCCTCGCTGGTGTACTCCCACTCCAGACACTAGGTAACATAGCTGAATATCAGAACTAGGCTGTACACTAGGACTGATCATGAGCCTCGCTGGTGTACTCCCACTCCAGACACTGGGTAACATAGCTGAACATCAGAACTAGGCTGTACACTAGGACTGATCATGAGCCTCGCTGGTGTACTCCCACTCCAGACACTAGGTAACATAGCTGAATATCAGAACTAGGCTGTACACTAGGACTGATCATGAGCCTCGCTGGTGTACTCCCACTCCAGACACTGGGTAACATAGCTGAACATCAGAACTAGGCTGTACACTAGGACTGATCATGAGCCTCGCTGGTGTACTCCCACTCCAGACACTAGGTAACATAGCTGAACATCAGAACTAGGCTGTATACTAGGACTGATCACGACAACCTTCAAGATTTGTACACCAGCTTCAGCATAATTATTTGTTTGGTCTCCTCTCACAAGAATATGCCGTAGATGGCATACAGCCAACTCCTCGTCGTGGATCCCACTGGGATGCAAGCAAGATGATGCGAGGATCTCCTCACAACATCACACGTCTGGAATTCCCTGCGTAGACGAGGCAGTGGACTCTGTTTCAGCGTAGACCATGTGACTGTTGTGTTTCCATAATAAGAAGTGTTTGCAATTTGATGTTGTCCGTCGATCAATCACGTCCACTTTTCCTGCGTAGAGTGAAATGTTCACAGGAATGGGTGCGTGTGTAGCAGGCCCTACAGAATGGAGTACATACCTTCGGCAAGTGACTCAGCTCTCATGGCTACCAATAGGTCATCTCTTCCTTTCCACGATCCTGGAATGCATCCCAAGCCTTTCAGAAGACATAGTCCTAGTATGAGTGTTTCTTTTGGTCATCCCATGTGACGTTACAGCTCCAGGCATTCCACCCGGTGGATGACGGGTTGAGAGGACAGACAGGGAAGTGTTGAACCGGCTAGAGCTGATGTAGAATCACTTCTTCTGCTTGTTGAAGGTGCTTATGAACTCGTGACGCTAAAGGGTGCAAATTGCAAAGGTCATTAATTTTTACCTTTGAACTTGTTTCTTAACCATAAGGATTCCATGATTGGTTCACAGATGTCTGAGTCCGCATGTTCCACTCTTAACACTGTCTGAAGCTTTAAGCTTTTCCTCCAAGTTCACCACACTTGTCACTACAAGCTTCAATCTCTGTTTGTCGCCTGTCAAACAGCAGCGTACCACCAGCATCCCAGCAAGCTCTTTCTTCTGTCACTGATGTATACATTAGTTGGTTTAAATCAATCAGGCTTTGTAGGATAACTTGTTCCACCCATCTATGAGTAAGGTTTGGTCTTCACCTCCATGGTTTCACAAAAAGCAGATGAAGAAGTGTGTCCCTTTCGAAATAGCTCGTAGAATATTTCTTTAGTTTCGGAGGAAATGGGAAAGAAATGGAAAAGCATGTGCTGATTCAGGCTGATTCAGGAGGATGTTGTGGTTCACAGCAATTCACACAACAGCAGGATGTAGCACGAGATATAGGGTTGACATTCTAATCATGTTATTGTTAGACTCATCACGAGTTATACCACAAGATCTAGGGTTGATATTCTGATCTATTGTTAGACTCATCACGAGTTATACCACAAGATCTCGGGTTGACATTCTGATCTATTGTTAGACTCATCACGAGTTATACCACAAGATCTAGGGTTGACATTCTGATCTATTGTTAGACTCATCACGAGTTATACCACAAGATCTAGGGTTGACATTCTGATCTATTGTTAGACTCATCATGAGTTATACCACAAGATCTAGGGTTGACATTCTGATCTATTGTTAGACTCATCATGAGTTATACCACAAGATACAGGGTTGACATTCTGATCTACTGTTAGACTTATCACGAGTTATACCACAAGATCTAGGGTTGACATTCTGATTTATTGTTAGACTCATCACGAGTTATACCACAAGATACAGGGTTGACATTCTGATCTACTGTTAGACTTATCACGAGTTATACCACAAGATCTAGGGTTGACATTCTGATTTATTGTTAGACTCATCACGAGTTATACCACAAGATCTAGGGTTGACATTCTGATCTATTGTTAGACTCATCATCGAGTTATACCACAAGATCTAGGGTTGACATTCTGATCTATTGTTAGACTCATCACGAGTTATACCACAAGATCTAGGGTTGACATTCTGATTTATTGTTAGACTCATCACGAGTTATACCACAAGATCTAGGGTTGACATTCTGATCTACTGTTAGACTCATCATGAGTTATACCACAAGATCTAGGGTTGACATTCTGATTTATTGTTAGACTCATCATGAGTTACACCACAAGATCTACGGTTGACATTCTGATCTATTGTTAGACTCATCACGAGTTATACCACAAGATACAGGGTTGACATTCTGATCTACTGTTAGACTTATCACGAGTTATACCACAAGATCTAGGGTTGACATTCTGATTTATTGTTAGACTCATCACGAGTTATACCACAAGATCTAGGGTTGACATTCTAATTTATTGTTAGACTCATCATGAGTTACAAGATCTAGGGTTGACATTCTGATCTATTGTTAGACTCATCATGAGTTATACCACAAGATACAGGGATGTTCTGATCTATTGTTAGACGAGTTATACATTCACTTTGGAAGGACACCCAGTTTTGTCTAGCACTGTGGGTTCGAACTTTCCAAGCGAGTATGTACCTTTGGTTTTGCTTTGGACGCCTTTTTGTCGTTGCTTCGGTGCGAGTTGCTTTCTCTGGCAGTGTGCTTTATAAAGAACTCTTTTCAGGCCAGACCTTCTGGCTTGTGTGTGTCTATATGTACCCAGACTGTGCGTCATCGTCCTCTTCTGTATCCAAGATGGAGCCGATTCTTTGCTGGTAATATTCATCTTTACAGTACGTAGCTTCAAGTGAATATTCAAGAGGCTCCTGGAAAGTCTCCACTTGGAAGGCCAGTAAGTTCAGTGATGGCATATGTGTGAAGTCATCATCAGAGGGCAGATGACATTGCGGGGCGGGGACAACTTGGCCACGCCCAGAGCTCTAGCACGCTCTGTGGAGCAGCATCACGTTGAAGCTCAAAGAGATCACTTGGACTCGGCACCTTTTCTAGGAATATCAGAAGAATCAGATTTGTCATTGAGTAAATTTTGGGTTTATTATTCATTGGCCTCACTCCTAACATGTCAGTGGTTCAGAGTTTGTGATGTCTACAGAATAATTAGCCTTGGTGGTGTCTGTTTTCTGTGGGAGTGATCCATTAGTGAATCAACCAATAGAGAATGTAGGTGCATAGCACGATGTGTCTTCGCTGCGAGATGATAACAATCCATTCTAATTATCGATCTTGAATGTGGTGATTTTCAAAGTCAGCAGCCATCATGTTTCTGAGTAGTAAAGGCATGTGTAATATAATATAGTGGCATGTCCAGCACAAAAAGATCTTGATGCTTGCCTGTGAGAAATTCACTGAAATCCTTAGAGGTATACAGTAGGCATGTATACTGCAACAGTAAAGTGAGTAGCTTGCATGGCTGTACTGTATGCACATGTGTGTGTGTATAGTTGTATGGTATGCACGTGTGTGTGTATAGCTGTGCATGTGTGTGTATATAGTTGTATGGTATGCACGTGTGTGTGTATAGCTGGTATGGTATGCACGTGTGTGTGTATAGCTGTGTATGGTATGCATGTGTGTGTGTGTAGCTGTGTATGGTATGCATGTGTGTGTGTATAGTTGTATGGTATGCACGTGTGTGTGTATATCTGTGTATGGTATGCACGTGTGTGTGTATAGCTGTGTATGGTATGCACGTGTGTGTGTGTGTATAGTTGTATGGTATGCACGTGTGTGTGTATATCTGTGTATGGTATGCACGTGTGTGTGTATAGCTGTGTATGGTATGCACGTGTGTGTGTATAGTTGTATGGTATGCACGTGTGTGTGTATAGCTGTGTATGGTATGCACGTGTGTGTGTATAGTTGTATGGTATGCACGTGTGTGTGTATAGCTGTGTATGGTATGCACGTGTGTGTGTGTGTATAGCTGTATGGTATGCACGTGTGTGTGTATAGTTGTATGGTATGCACGTGTGTGTGTATAGCTGTATGGTATGCGTGTGTGTGTGTATAGTTGTATGGTATGCACGTGTGTGTGTATAGTTGTATGGTATGCACGTGTGTGTGTATATCTGTGTATGGTATGCACGTGTGTGTGTATAGCTGAGCACAAGTACACTTCCCTCCGTCACATGGTTGGCGAACACTTGGCAAACAGGACATGTTCATGACTATAAAGAGGGCACCAGTCCAGTGCACTAAGGATATAAGCAAAGTCAATTTCACTAATATTTTCAATGCTAAATTCCATTCAAAAGCCCAGTCATCATGGCTAGTTGATTTTGCTTGACATCTAAGAAGTTCCTTTGAAAAGCATGCATGTATAAGTCGTATGCTCAATCCACAAATATACAAGACAGATAGGTTTAAAAAAAGATGTATTGGATCGAGAGTAGACAATAGACAATACAGGAAATGAAACGAGAATTTACCATGTAGACGACAAGCATTTACTGGTGACCCTTTACCTGTTAATTCCAATAATTATAGTCTACATTTATTAATAGGTAAAGGGTCACAATGTTTTTGTTTTTGTTTCAAAAAAAAATTGAGCCACTCGTGTACAAGAAGGTACTCAGCGTAAACCATAACTAACCAATCAAACCAATCATGGATGTTATTATTTACCATGTTAATTAATTACTAATGAATAATGTAGACACGTGCGTCATGGAAGTTGCTAACTTTTTTTCCAAGGTTTATATTGTTAACTACTCAAATGTGTTTATGGTGCCTGAGGTACTTTACCTGTTCAGTAAACCAAATTAGTGCTGAATCGAGAAACGGATTAGTCGTAGCAATGCATTAGACAGTTTGGAGGCACGTGGTAGTAACATCATGACGAACAGACATATTGTACACACAGTTCTATGTGGGGAGAGTAGACAGATATAAGATGCTGAAGATGAATTTGAGAGTATTTAATGTTTTTGGGGCCACTGATTTACTACCTTCCTGACAGATTCAAGGTGTGCTGGAAGTGTGTGTGTGTGTGTGTGTATGTTTGGGGGGGGGGGGGGGGGGGGGGGGGGGCAAAATTGACTGAAGTTGCTGATTATGATACTAAGAAGCTGCCAAAGTGAGTAGTCAAGATATAAACTTTTTCTTTTCTTCTCCACCATTTTAAGATAGGGGTCGCACCAATATTGGGAGTGCCATGCACTTTCCAATTTGTGCACTGTATTGATGCTGAATTGAAATATTAGGACAAAAACAGTTGTAGTGCTTCACAGACTTGATTTTAGGGTCGAATATACTTCAGCAATGGGAATATAGTGTGACACAAGATGGCTGTAGCTAGTGGAAGAGCCTGCCATCAGTGTCCAGTCTTGACCTCCAGGTACAAACATGGGGCATGTTGGGAAGTGTTTGGAACTTGAGCCTCCATGGAAGCTCCATGGAAGAGGGTCGAAGACTGAGGAAAGGATCTGAAGTGTTCAAGAAATGAGAAGCTCGTCAGCAAACTTGTGGCTAGTGAATGCGTGGTCGTGCTAAGATTATTGTCTCAATTGTTTTGTGAAACGCGTTGCCTTGGCAATGAAGCTGGGACGCATGTGGATTAACCGATACAGCGAATACCATCAGGCCAGACTGTTGAGTGGCAAGAATGGGAGGATCACTTAACAGCTTGTTGTGCTAAACATTGAGAGACTCAACAAACAGAGTTTACCGTATGCATATTAAATGAATAGATTTATAGCCTGCACTCTAGAAGCTTCCTGTGTATAATTATGTCGTAGTAGCAGGTACGTGGCATTGCCCAGGACTCTGCGGCTATAGGAGGTCAGTTAATGCTATATTCTGGTCGGGTGTAGTACTTGTGTAGTTGTGTGTGTGTGTGTCTACATAAGCATCACAAAGTGTGTGAACTCGTGGCATGGCCGAGTGTAGTACATACGTACCTAATACTTGAGGAGGGCGGTGTACAGGTTGCAGTAGCTGCACGGGTGGCCATAGCTGCACGGGTGGCCATAGCTGCACGGGTGGCCATAGCTGCACGGGTGGCCATAGCTGCACGGGTGGCCATAGCTGCACGGGTGGCCATAGCTGCACGGGTGGCCATAGCTGCACGGGTGGCCATAGCTGCACGGGTGGCCATAGCTGCACGGGTGGCCATAGCTGCACGGGTGGCCATAGCTGCACGGGTGGCCATAGCTGCACGGGTATGGTATCTATTAAACTGTGTTACGCTCGAGTGCTGAAGCTGCACACTTGTTGGTTCCCTATGAAGGTACGACCAATATGTGGGCTACTGTCAGGCTCGTGATGAATGCATGCACAGGTACAATAGATCACTAAAGCATTTAAAAAAAAGTATGGCCAGCATATCTCAAATGCTGTGGTGGCTTCCAGTGAATTCAGAGCCATTGTCACCTTGCCTATACCATCCTTGGGGTGGAGCCGATCCTCACGGAAATGTTCAGGTAGCAGGCCCAGGGGCGTGGTCATGTATATGATATAAGATACAATGCACACACTTACATCATACATTCCGTATGTGTGTGTGTGACTGTGTGTGTCCATACAGTAGGAGATTCTGATGCTATTATAATGTACACACTGAGAAGAGCCTTCTCCTTAACTTGGTGTGTGGGATGTGTGCAGATGCTGTGTTGCTCTTCCCCACTATTTTTGGCATTAACTGTGTAGGAAAAGCATTGGTGGTTCTGCTTGGCCAGCAGAATGCTGAGGCAGTGAAGCTGAAGCTTGCTGAGGCGTTTGAGGTGAGTCCAGACTGCACGTTTGTTAACCCTCTGCTGTCCAAATATAGCAAGGGTGGCACTTATTAGGGTCGGGCAAAAGTCACCTGTTGTGCCTGCAGGGTTGGGTGGATCAGGGGCGTGGCATGTGAGAGTGGAACATTGGGGTCAGGGTTGAGCAGGGGCGTGGCATGTGAATGAGTGGAACATTGGGAGTCAGATGTTAGGGGCATGGCATGTGAGAGTGGAACATTGGGGTCAGGGTTGAGTGGGGGCGTGGCATTTGGATGATTGGAACATTGGGGGTCAGGGGCGTGGCATGTGAATGAGTGGAAGATAAAAACTTCAACCAACTTCAAACTGCTTGTAATGCAACTCTTTGGATCTTGCACAACCATAATATTATATATATATATAATATAATAAATGTATATATATTATACAGTCTGCAAGAGAAACAATGAGCATTTTTCAGCACCCCATCCCCACCCACCCCACCCTTTTTTATACAAAAATGTGGAGAATGCTATAACGATGGTATTTTGCTAGCTCGTGTATTGTGTTAGCTTTTAGCCCCCCCACCTTCTCCCCTACAAACTTTCATCGGTGAGTGGCAGGATGGTTAGTACTGTTTGTTTTCCAATGAAGTGTTCACTCTTCCCCCCTCCCATTCTCGGACGTCGTGTTGCTCTCCTCTAATACAGGAATGCCTAGCACACAATACTAATACAGGAATGCCTGGCACATAATACTAATACAGGAATGCCTAGCACACAATACTAATACAGGAATGCCTGGCACACAATACTAATACAGGAGAATGCCTAGCACACTATACTAATACAGGAATGCCTGGCACACTATACTAATACAGGAATGCCTGGCACACTATACTAATACAGGAATGCCTAGCACACAATACTAATACAGGAATGCCTAGCACACAATACTAATACAGGAATGCCTGGCACATAATACTAATACAGGAATGCCTACACACAATACTAATACAGGAATGCCTGGCACACTATACTAATACAGGAATGCCTAGCACACAATACTAATACAGGAATGCCTAGCACACAATACTAATACAGGAATGCCTAGCACACAATACTAATACAGGAATGCCTAGCACACAATACTAATACAGGAATGCCTAGCACACAATACTAATACAGGAATGCCTGGCACATAATACTAATACAGGAATGCCTACACACAATACTAATACAGGAATGCCTAGCACACTATACTAATACAGGAATGCCTAGCACACAATACTAATACAGGAATGCCTAGCACACAATACTAATACAGGAATGCCTAGCACACAATACTAATACAGGAATGCCTGGCACATAATACTAATACAGGAATGCCTACACACAATACTAATACAGGAATGCCTAGCACACTATACTAATACAGGAATGCCTAGCACACAATACTAATACAGGAATGCCTAGCACACAATACTAATACAGGAATGCCTAGCACACAATACTCATACAGGAATGCCTAGCACACTATACTAATACAGGAATGCCTAGCACACAATACTAATACAGGAATGCCTGGCACATAATACTAATACAGGAATGCCTACACACAATACTAATACAGGAATGCCTAGCACACTATACTAATACAGGAATGCCTAGCACACAATACTAATACAGGAATGCCTAGCACACAATACTAATACAGGAATGCCTAGCACACAATACTAATACAGGAATGCCTAGCACACAATACTAATACAGGAATGCCTGGCACACAATACTAATACAGGAATGCCTAGCACACAATACTCATACAGGAATGCCTAGCACACTATACTAATACAGGAATGCCTAGCACACAATACTAATACAGGAATGCCTAGCACACAATACTAATACAGGAATGCCTAGCACACTATACTAATACAGGAATGCCTAGCACACAATACTAATACAGGAATGCCTGGCACACTATACTAATACAGGAATGCCTAGCACACAATACTAATACAGGAATGCCTGGCACACAATACTAATACAGGAATGCAATACTAATACAGGAATGCCTAGCACACAATACTAATACAGGAATGCCTAGCACACTATACTAATACAGGAATGCCTAGCACACAATACTAATACAGGAATGCCTAGCACACAATACTAATACAGGAATGCCTGGCACACAATACTAATACAGGAATGCCTGGCACACTATACTAATACAGGAATGCCTAGCACACAATACTAATACAGGAATGCCTAGCACACAATACTAATACAGGAATGCCTGGCACACAATACTAATACAGGAATGCCTGGCACACTATACTAATACAGGAATGCCTAGCACACTATACTAATACAGGAATGCCTGGCACACAATACTAATACAGGAATGCCTGGCACACTATACTAATACAGGAATGCCTAGCACACAATACTAATACAGGAATGCCTAGCACACAATACTAATACAGGAATGCCTAGCACACAATACTAATACAGGAATGCCTAGCACACAATACTAATACAGGAATGCCTAGCACACAATACTCTGTTCTGGAGAACATGAACTGCAGAGCTTGCCACAAATACCAGTCCTGTAGCTCCCCTCGTGGCCAGGAGACGTGCCACACAGTGTTCCCTCCCACATTCAACTTTAATGCCTTGTTTAAATTGGATGAACCCTTCCCTCCGAATGACTGACTGTTCAAAGTGATACAACACGTCAAACAGACAGGCTCCTTGAAAGCTAACGGGTTGAAGTGGGAGCATGGACATGCTCTCACGGTTATTCATTTTTTCTTTTTTAGAAAGTGACGGAGCAGAAGCGAGAACAGACCAGCGTCGATAGTTTGTCTTCCAGTGTGGACGCTGAGAGCCCTACAGAGGAAGAGAGTGGTGCTTGTGTGGTAGGGGAGGTATTGCCGTCGCTACCCGAGGTCCCTGTTAATGTGGCCACTTCAGGGCTCGAAGTTACAGCCACTGAAACTTCGGAGGAGAAAAAGAAACGGTATTGATGTTCTTATAGCAATGGTTGTGTGTGGTATGTGTGTGTGTGTGGTGTGTGTGTGTGTGTGAAGGGCTTTGAGATTGGACACATTGTTCTGAACTAGTCTTGTTCTGAACTAGTCTTGATCTTTCTCTGGTAGAGTGTTCCTAATTTTGGTTGTAGTTAATAATATGCTTAAAAATAGCTCTATTTGTGAGCTTTCCTTAGGCACTAAAATTGTGGTAAAGGTAGTTATAGCCACATCAAAGGCACTTGCTGCTTATGTTGGGAGACCTGGATTCTCAAATTTCTGAGGTCATTAGGATATCCCAGTGCTCGTGAGGTTGCCTTGAACGGCTGCAACTTGCAGTGGGCTGAGTTTGCTATATAAGTTCAAGTATGTACGTGCATGATTAGAAACTCCATCAATCAAGTGCACTAAAATATATGTTGAAATATCCACTCTATTAACCCTTTCACTGCCAGTGCCGCCCGGCATCGGAATTTTTCAGTTGTGTACCGCTATGGTGGCATAGATTTTTCAACTTCTCGCCAGATCGAACTACACCGTAGCAAGCTCTGCAGCAATCTTCAGTAGCGTGGATCAGGTTATACAAGTCAATTCTGCGTAGGTTTCGGGCCTGTTCATTGGCGAGTTGGGCTGGAATCGAGCGTAGTAGCAGATCAGCTGACCGGGACTATTACAAATGGCGAACCGCAGGAAGAAGTACACGGCAGAGGAGGCAAGACAGCTCATTTTAGCTGATTTGTAAAGTGATGACGAAGGTGATAGTGATAATAATGATGAACAAAGTGATGGTGCAAATGAATACGATGGCTCAGAATCGGAGAATGATGAGCTGGATGATGGTTTAGTTTGCAAATTTGGCCGAGGCCCAATGAGTGTCGATGACAATGACAGTGTACATGATTTAGGCAGTGCTGATGATACTGGTGCCTCTGGGTCCCCCTTTACTGAACAATACATTTCATGTCATAGAACTGTCAAGAACAAAGACTAATTGCCAGCAGAGAGACATGAAGCGTGCTGGGTGTGTGTGACCTGTGCTGGGTGTGTGTGACCTGTGCTGGGTGTGTGTGACCTGTGCTGGGTGTGTGACCTGTGCTGGGTGTGTGTGACCTGTGCTGGGTGTGTGTGACCTGTGCTATGTTTGTGTGACCTGTGCTGGGTGTGTGTGACCTGTGCTGGGTGTGTGTGACCTGTGCTGGGTGTGTGACCTGTGCTGGGTGTGTGTGACCTGTGCTGGGTGTGTGTGACCTGTGCTATGTTTGTGTGACCTGTGCTGGGTGTGTGTGACCTGTGCTGGGTGTATCTGACCTGTGCTGGGTGTGTGTGACCTGTGCTGGGTGTGTGTGATCTGTGCTGAGTGTGTGTGACCTGTGCTGGGTGTGTGTGACCTGTGCTGGGTGTGTGTGATCTGTGCTGAGTGTGTGTGACCTGTGCTGGGTGTGTGTGACCTGTACTGGGTGTGTGTGATCTGTGTTGAGTGTGTGTGACCTGTGCTGGGTGTGTGTGACTTGTGCTGGGTGTGTGTGATCTGTGCTGAGTGTGTGTGACCTGTGCTGGGTGTGTGTGACCTGTGCTGACCATCCACATGTTCATAGGAAAGTGCTATGTCCGTTATCACACACAAATTGATAACTTAATCAGTTTTGCATGCATGTATAAAGGATGTGAATGGAAAGACCCAAACCTACCTAAAGGAAAGGTGGATAGGGATAAAATTTCTATATATTTTCTAATAGCAACTGCAGATAATATTTACTTCAGTCCATCTACCTGCAATTTCTATTTGAAGGGTGGTTGCAATTGAAAGGGAGGTTATTATTAACAAGTGGGATCCAGCATGTAACTGTGTTCACTTGGCATACAATAGGCTTTGTGGCAGATATCATGTTATTTTCTTTGGAATTTTGTATTTACCTTGAAAACGTGAATTCTCTAGAAAAAGGGGGTTGGGCCTAAAAGGGCCACAGGCCCTCCAAAACAGTTCAAAAGAGTTCAAAAGGGCCGATTTTTTCCCCTGGCACGCTCTACCTACACACAGGGTCATAACATATTGGAAGCACAGCTCATTGCAAGTGTTACTTTTCTATTTCTAGGGGTAATACCGTATTTGCCAGAGTATAAGTCGCTTTCAAGTTCTGGCCAGTAAGCCGAGACTCCAACTCTAGCAGATCTAGTGCATCTCTGCAGAATTGTCAACACACTCTTCTTCTTTCTACAGTCCCTGACCAATTTTTCACTAACTCTATACTCTCTTTCCGCTGCTCTGTTTCCGAACTTCTCTGCATACTTTGAACTTAAAGCCAGCATTCGCTTTCCAGACATTTTATCGACACCACGTGCCACTAGAGACCCCTCCCAGTAGCAAAAGCGACATGTTTGGATTATAAGTCGCACCCCTCAATTGGAGAAGAAGATTTGGAGCTGCTACTGCGACTTATACTCCGGCAAATACGGCAGGTACAAAAATTGCTAATTTTGTGGACATTTTTGCCTTTTGACCCTCTAAAAGACCATCTGGTGATGGAAAAAAAATTCAACATGTTTTTGTAGCTTTGTATGTTTACTGACAACAAGAGTTCACTTAATTGATAACGATTGACTTTTCTCTCTTCCATGACATTTTTAAGTAGAAGTATCAAAATTGGCCTAAATTAATTCGGTAAAATCGACTGCATTTTGGGGGAAAATCCAGCAGCGAAAGGGCTAAGGAGGTTTATGTAACTATAATAATAAGTCTGTGTATTATTTAAATGATCACCTTGGGGAGTTTGGAAGCTAGTACTCTGGGAGAAGTCTACACATACCTTGTGTTGAGGGTTGATCTCCCTGTGTTGCTCCTGTCTGTATGTAGCTATGATAGTTGATCTCCCTGTGTTGCTCCTGTCTGTATGTAGCTATGATAGTTGATCTCCCTGTGTTGCTCCTGTCTGAATGTAGCTATGATAGTTGATCTCCCTGTGTTGCTCCTGTCTGTATGCAGCTATGATAGTTGATCTCCCTGTGTTGCTCCTGTCTGTATGTAGCTATGATAGTTGATCTCCCTGTGTTGCTCCTGTCTGTATGTAGCTATGATAGTTGATCTCCCTGTGTTGCTCCTATCTGTATGTAGCTATGATAGTTGATCTCCCTGTGTTGCTCCTGTCTGTATGTAGCTATGATAGTTGATCTCCCTGTGTTTCTCCTGTCTGTATGCAGCTGTTGATAGTTGATCTCCCTGTGTTGCTCCTGTCTGTATGTAGCTATGATAGTTGATCTCCCTGTGTTGCTCCTGTCTGTATGTAGCTATGATAGTTGATCTCCCTGTGTTGCTCCTGTCTGTATGTAGCTATGATAGTTGATCTCCCTGTGTTGCTCCTGTCTGTATGTAGCTATGATAGTTGAACTCCCTGTGTTGCTCCTGTCTGTATGTAGCTATGATAGTTGATCTCCCTGTGTTGCTCCTGTCTGTATGTAGCTATGATAGTTGATCTCCCTGTGTTGCTCCTGTCTGTATGTAGCTATGATAGTTGATCTCCCTGTGTTGCTCCTGTCTGTATGTAGCTATGATAGTTGATCTCCCTGTGTTGCTCCTGTCTATATGCAGCTGTGATAGTTGATCTCCCTGTGTTGCTCCTGTCTGTATGCAGCTATGATAGTTGATCTCCCTGTGTTGCTCCTGTCTGTATGCAGCTATGATAGTTGATCTCCCTGTATTGCTCCTGTCTGTATGTAGCTATGATAGTTGATCTCCCTGTGTTGCTCCTGTCTGTATGTAGCTATGATAGTTGATCTCCCTGTGTTGCTCCTGTCTGTATGTAGCTATGATAGTTGATCTCCCTGTGTTGCTCCTGTCTGTATGTAGCTATGATAGTTGATCTCCCTGTATTGCTCCTGTCTGTATGTAGCTGTGATAGTTGATCTCCATGTGTTGCTCCTGTCTGTATGTAGCTGTGATAGTTGATCTCCCTGTGTTGCTCCTGTCTGTATGCAGCTATGATAGTTGATCTCCCTGTGTTGCTCCTGTCTGTATGTAGCTATGATAGTTGATCTCCCTGTGTTGCTCCTGTCTGTATGTAGCTATGATAGTTGATCTCCCTGTGTTGCTCCTGTCTGTATGTAGCTATGATAGTTGATCTCCCTATGTTGCTCCTGTCTGTATGTAGCTATGATAGTTGATCTCCCTATGTTGCTCCTGTCTGTATGTAGCTATGATAGTTGATCTCCCTGTATTGCTCCTGTCTGTATGTAGCTATGATAGTTGATCTCCCTGTGTTGCTCCTGTCTGTATGCAGCTATGATAGTTGATCTCCCTGTGTTGCTCCTGTCTGTATGTAGAGCTCTATGATAGTTGTCTCCCTGTGTTGCTCCTGTCTGTATGCAGCTGTGATAGTTGATCTCCCTGTGTTGCTCCTGTCTGTATGTAGCTGTGAGAGTTGATCTCCCTGTGTTGCTCCTGTCTGTATGTATGTAGCTATGATAGTTGATCTCCCTGTGTTGCCCTGCCTGTATGTAGCTATGATAGTTGATCATAGTTGATCTCCCTGTGTTGCTCCTGTCTGTATGTAGCTATGATAGTTGATCTCCCTGTGTTGTTCCTGTCTGTATGCAGCTATGATAGTTGATCTCCCTGTGTTGCTCCTGTCTATATGCAGCTGTGATAGTTGATCTCCCTGTGTTGCTCATGTCTGTATGTAGCTATGATACCTGTATTGCTCCTGTCTGTATGTAGCTATTATAGTTGATCTCCCTGTGTTGCTCCTGCCTGTATGTAGCTATGATAGTTGATCATAGTTGATCTCCCTGTGTTGCTCCTGTCTGTATGCAGCTATGATAGTTGATCTCCCTGTATTGCTCCTGTCTGTATGTAGCTATGATAGTTGATCTCCCTGTGTTGCTCTTGTCTGTATTCAGCTGTGATAGTTGATCTCCCTGTGTTGCTCCTGTCTGTATGTAGCTATGATAGTTGATCTCCCTGTGTTGCTCCTGTCTGTATGAAGCTATGATAGTTGATCTCACTGTGTTGCTCCTGTCTGTATGCAGCTGTGATAGTTGATCTCCCTGTGTTGCTCGTGCCTGTATGTAGCTATGATAGTTGATCATAGTTGATCTCCCTGTGTTGCTCCTGCCTGTATGTAGCTATGATAGTTGATCATAGTTGATCTCCCTGTGTTGCTCCTGTCTGTATGTAGCTATGATAGTTGATCTCCCTGTGTTGTTCCTGTCTATATGCAGCTGTGATAGTTGATCTCCCTGTGTTGCTCCTGTCTGTATGTAGCTATGATAGTTGATCTCCCTGTGTTGCTCCTGTCTGTATGTAGCTATGATAGTTGATCTCCCTGTGTTGCTCCTGTCTGTATGCAGCTGTTGATAGTTGATCTCCCTGTGTTGCTCCTGTCTGTATGTAGCTATGATAGTTGATCTCCCTGTGTTGCTCCTGTCTGTATGCAGCTGTGATAGTTGATCTCCCTGTGTTGCTCCTGTCTGTATGTAGCTATGATAGTTGATCTCCCTGTATTGCTCCTGTCTGTATGTAGCTATGATAGTTGATCTCCCTGTGTTGCTCCTGTCTGTATGCAGCTATGATAGTTGATCTCCCTGTGTTTCTCCTGTCTGTATGCAGCTATGATAGTTGATCTCCCTGTGTTGCTCCTGTCTGTATGTAGCTATGATAGTTGATCTCTCCCTGTGTTGCTCCTGTCTGTATGCAGCTATGATAGTTGATCTCCCTGTGTTGCTCCTGTCTGTATGTAGCTATGATAGTTGATCTCCCTGTGTTGCTCCTGTCTGAATGTAGCTATGATAGTTGATCTCCCTGTGTTGCTCCTGTCTGTATGCAGCTATGATAGTTGATCTCCCTGTGTTGCTCCTGTCTGTATGCAGCTATGATAGTTGATCTCCCTGTATTGCTCCTGTCTGTGTGTAGCTATGATAGTTGATCTCCCTGTGTTGCTCTTGTCTGTATGCAGCTGTGATAGTTGATCTCCCTGTGTTGCTCCTGTCTGTATGTAGCTATGATAGTTGATCTCCCTGTGTTGCTCCTGTCTGTATGTAGCTATGATAGTTGATCTCCCTGTGTTGCTCCTGTCTGTATGTAGCTATGATAGTTGATCTCCCTGTGTTGCTCCTGTCTGTATGTAGCTATGATAGTTGATCTCCCTGTGTTGCTCCTGTCTGTATGTAGCTATGATAGTTGATCTCCCTGTGTTGCTCCTGTCTGTATGTAGCTATGATAGTTGATCTCCCTGTGTTGCTCCTGTCTGTATGTAGCTATGATAGTTGAACTCCCTGTGTTGCTCCTGTCTGTATGTAGCTATGATAGTTGATCTCCCTGTGTTGCTCCTGTCTGTATGTAGCTATGATAGTTGATCTCCCTGTGTTTCTCCTGTCTGTATGTAGCTATGATAGTTGATCTCCCTGTGTTGCTCCTGTCTGTATGTAGCTATGATAGTTGATCTCCCTGTGTTGCTCCTGTCTGTATGTAGCTATGATAGTTGATCATAGTTGATCTCCCTGTGTTGCTCCTGTCTGTATGCAGCTGTGATAGTTGATCTCCCTGTGTTGCTCCTGTCTGTATGCAGCTATGATAGTTGATCTCCCTGTGTTGCTCCTGTCTGTATGTAGCTATGATAGTTGATCTCCCTGTGTTGCTCCTGTCTGTATGTAGCTATGATAGTTGATCTCCCTGTGTTGCTCCTGTCTGTATGCAGCTGTTGATAGTTGATCTCCCTGTGTTGCTCCTGTCTGTATGTAGCTATGATAGTTGATCTCCCTGTGTTGCTCCTGTCTGTATGCAGCTGTGATAGTTGATCTCCCTGTGTTGCTCCTGTCTGTATGTAGCTATGATAGTTGATCTCCCTGTATTGCTCCTGTCTGTATGTAGCTATGATAGTTGATCTCCCTGTGTTGCTCCTGTCTGTATGCAGCTATGATAGTTGATCTCCCTGTGTTTCTCCTGTCTGTATGCAGCTATGATAGTTGATCTCCCTGTGTTGCTCCTGTCTGTATGTAGCTATGATAGTTGATCTCCCTGTGTTGCTCCTGTCTGTATGTAGCTATGATAGTTGATCTCCCTATGTTGCTCCTGTCTGTATGTAGCTATGATAGTTGATCTCTCCCTGTGTTGCTCCTGTCTGTATGCAGCTATGATAGTTGATCTCCCTGTGTTGCTCCTGTCTGTATGTAGCTATGATAGTTGATCTCCCTGTGTTGCTCCTGTCTGTATGTAGCTATGATAGTTGATCTCCCTATGTTGCTCCTGTCTGTATGTAGCTATGATAGTTGATCTCCCTGTGTTGCTCCTGTCTGTATGTAGCTATGATAGTTGATCTCCCTGTATTGCTCCTGTCTGTATGTAGCTATGATAGTTGATCTCCCTGTGTTGCTCCTGTCTGTATGCAGCTATGATAGTTGATCTCCCTGTGTTGCTCCTGTCTGTATGTAGCTATGATAGTTGATCTCCCTGTGTTGC
This sequence comes from Cladorhizidae sp. MBARI D1340-BT2, assembly GCA_028752905.1. Taxonomy (NCBI): domain Eukaryota; kingdom Metazoa; phylum Porifera; class Demospongiae; order Poecilosclerida; family Cladorhizidae; species Cladorhizidae sp. MBARI D1340-BT2. The sequence continues at coordinate 20,409,386 of JAQNBH010000007.1, read as the reverse complement.
TCCTGTCTGTATGTAGAGCTCTATGATAGTTGTCTCCCTGTGTTGCTCCTGTCTGTATGCAGCTGTGATAGTTGATCTCCCTGTGTTGCTCCTGTCTGTATGTAGCTGTGAGAGTTGATCTCCCTGTGTTGCTCCTGTCTGTATGTATGTAGCTATGATAGTTGATCTCCCTGTGTTGCCCTGCCTGTATGTAGCTATGATAGTTGATCATAGTTGATCTCCCTGTGTTGCTCCTGTCTGTATGTAGCTATGATAGTTGATCTCCCTGTGTTGTTCCTGTCTGTATGCAGCTATGATAGTTGATCTCCCTGTGTTGCTCCTGTCTATATGCAGCTGTGATAGTTGATCTCCCTGTGTTGCTCATGTCTGTATGTAGCTATGATACCTGTATTGCTCCTGTCTGTATGTAGCTATGATAGTTGATCTCCCTGTGTTGCTCCTGCCTGTATGTAGCTATGATAGTTGATCATAGTTGATCTCCCTGTGTTGCTCCTGTCTGTATGCAGCTGTGATAGTTGATCTCCCTGTGTTGCTCCTGTCTGTATGCAGCTATGATAGTTGATCTCCCTGTGTTGCTCCTGTCTGTATGTAGCTATGATAGTTGATCTCCCTGTGTTGCTCCTGTCTGTATGTAGCTATGATAGTTGATCTCCCTGTGTTGCTCCTGTCTGTATGCAGCTGTTGATAGTTGATCTCCCTGTGTTGCTCCTGTCTGTATGTAGCTATGATAGTTGATCTCCCTGTGTTGCTCCTGTCTGTATGCAGCTGTGATAGTTGATCTCCCTGTGTTGCTCCTGTCTGTATGTAGCTATGATAGTTGATCTCCCTGTATTGCTCCTGTCTGTATGTAGCTATGATAGTTGATCTCCCTGTGTTGCTCCTGTCTGTATGCAGCTATGATAGTTGATCTCCCTGTGTTTCTCCTGTCTGTATGCAGCTATGATAGTTGATCTCCCTGTGTTGCTCCTGTCTGTATGTAGCTATGATAGTTGATCTCCCTGTGTTGCTCCTGTCTGTATGTAGCTATGATAGTTGATCTCCCTATGTTGCTCCTGTCTGTATGTAGCTATGATAGTTGATCTCTCCCTGTGTTGCTCCTGTCTGTATGCAGCTATGATAGTTGATCTCCCTGTGTTGCTCCTGTCTGTATGTAGCTATGATAGTTGATCTCCCTGTGTTGCTCCTGTCTGTATGTAGCTATGATAGTTGATCTCCCTATGTTGCTCCTGTCTGTATGTAGCTATGATAGTTGATCTCCCTGTGTTGCTCCTGTCTGTATGTAGCTATGATAGTTGATCTCCCTGTGTTGCTCCTGTCTGAATGTAGCTATGATAGTTGATCTCCCTGTGTTGCTCCTGTCTGTATGTAGCTATGATAGTTGATCTCCCTGTGTTGCTCCTGTCTGTATGTAGCTATGATAGTTGATCTCCCTGTGTTGCTCCTGTCTGTATGTAGCTATGATAGTTGATCTCCCTGTGTTGCTCCTGTCTGAATGTAGCTATGATAGTTGATCTCCCTGTGTTGCTCCTGTCTGAATGCAGCTATGATAGTTGATCTCCCTGTGTTGCTCCTGTCTGTATGTAGCTATGATAGTTGATCTCCCTGTGTTGCTCCTGTCTGTATGCAGCTATGAGAGTTGATCTCCCTGTGTTGCTCCTGTCTGTATGCAGCTATGATAGTTGATCTCCCTGTGTTTCTCCTGTCTGTATGCAGCTATGATAGTTGATCTCCCTGTATTGCTCCTGTCTGTATGTAGCTGTGATAGTTGATCTCCCTGTGTTGCTCTTGTCTGTATGCAGCTGTGATAGTTGATCTCCCTGTGTTGCTCCTGTCTGGATGTAGCTATGATAGTTGATCTCCCTGTGTTGCTCCTGTCTGTATGTAGCTATGATAGTTGATCTCCCTGTGTTGCTCCTGTCTGTATGTAGCTATGATAGTTGATCTCCCTGTGTTGCTCCTGTCTGTATGCAGCTGTGATAGTTGATCTCCCTGTGTTGCTCCTGTCTGTATGTAGCTATGATAGTTGATCTCCCTGTGTTGCTCCTGTCTGTATGTAGCTATGATAGTTGATCTCCCTGTGTTGCTCCTGTCTGTATGTAGCTATGATAGTTGATCTCCCTGTGTTTCTCCTGTCTGTATGTAGCTATGATAGTTGATCTCCCTGTGTTGCTCCTGTCTGAATGTAGCTATGATAGTTGATCTCCCTGTATTGCTCCTGTCTGTATGTAGCTATGATAGTTGATCTCCCTGTGTTGCTCCTGTCTGTATGTAGCTATGATAGTTGATCTCCCTGTGTTGCTCCTGTCTGTATGTAGCTATGATAGTTGATCTCCCTGTGTTGCTCCTGTCTGTATGTAGCTATGATAGTTGATCTCCCTGTGTTGCTCCTGTCTGTATGCAGCTGTGATAGTTGATCTCCCTGTGTTGCTCCTGTCTGTATGTAGCTGTGAGAGTTGATCTCCCTGTGTTGCTCCTGTCTGTATGTAGCTATGATAGTTGATCTCCCTGTGTTGCTCCTGCCTGTATGTAGCTATGATAGTTGATCATGGTTGATCTCCCTGTGTTGCTCCTGTCTGTATGTAGCTATGATAGTTGATCTCCCTGTGTTGCTCCTGTCTATATGCAGCTGTGATAGTTGATCTCCCTGTGTTGCTCCTGTCTGTATGTAGCTATGATAGTTGATCTCCCTGTGTTGCTCCTGTCTGTATGCAGCTATGAGAGTTGATCTCCCTGTGTTGCTCCTGTCTGTATGCAGCTGTGATAGTTGATCTCCCTGTGTTGCTCCTGTCTGTATGCAGCTGTGATAGTTGATCTCCCTGTGTTGCTCCTGTCTGTATGTAGCTATGATAGTTGATCTCCCTGTGTTGCTCCTGCCTGTATGTAGCTATGATAGTTGATCATAGTTGATCTCCCTGTGTTGCTCCTGTCTGTATGTAGCTATGATAGTTGATCTCCCTGTGTTGCTCCTGTCTATATGCAGCTGTGATAGTTGATCTCCCTGTGTTGCTCCTGTCTGTATGCAGCTATGATAGTTGATCTCCCTGTGTTGCTCCTGTCTGTATGCAGCTATGATAGTTGATCTCCCTGTATTGCTCCTGTCTGTATGTAGCTATGATAGTTGATCTCCCTGTGTTGCTCCTGTCTGTATGTAGCTATGATAGTTGATCTCCCTGTGTTGCTCCTGTCTGTATGTAGCTATGATAGTTGATCTCCCTGTGTTGCTCCTGTCTGTATGCAGCTGTGATAGTTGATCTCCCTGTGTTGCTCCTGTCTGTATGCAGCTGTGATAGTTGATCTCCCTGTGTTGCTCCTGTCTGTATGTAGCTATGATAGTTGATCTCCCTGTGTTGCTCCTGTCTGTATGTAGCTATGATAGTTGAACTCCCTGTGTTGCTCCTGTCTGTATGTAGCTATGATAGTTGATCTCCCTGTGTTGCTCCTGTCTGAATGTAGCTATGATAGTTGATCTCCCTGTGTTGCTCATGTCTGTATGTAGCTATGAACAAAAGATCACTCAAAGAAGAGAAGAGGTGATCGAGGCCAATATCAAGGTACATTTATGTGTGCTGTGCCGTGTGCCACTCCCACTCCAATTATATTTGTCGGTGTATAAGTCAGAAGTTTGAAATCGAAACCCCATCGATAATTCAGGGGTCAACAACCACTGCAGCAAATACAGCACAATTGTAACCCGCTCGTTTCTTCTCAGTATGTGCTAATTGGTTTCATCTGCAGTCTAGAATGATAATCCTGCGCACAATTGATTTTACTAGAAAGCGATTGTGTAGACTGAAGACCACACCCACTCTGCATTGTTATTGACTAAGGGATATTGACCACACACCCTCTGCATCGTTGTAGTCAGAGCTGAAGTGATCATGTGCTCCATGGTTCATACATGTGTCTTATAGCTGATCAAGCAATTCCCTCTTCTTACAGTATGGTGTTGACACTTCGGAGAGTCTATATAGTAGACCCCCTGGAAATCCGTTAGCACGGAAAATACACGGAAACCACGGAATCCACGTGTTTTTTTCTTTTTTTCCCTTTTTTCCCCTCTTTCCCTTCTTTTTTCCCCCTTTTTTTTCTTCTTCTTTCTTTTTCCTTCTTTTTTCCCCCCCTTCATTTTCCCCCTTCTTTTTTCTTCTTCTTCCCCCCCCCCCCCCCCATGTATCATGCTACCAGAGTCCATCTCTATGAGGGATTTTACAAGGCAGAGAAAGGAGTGCGAATGGCTATAGAGCGTATTATTGAGCTGGTTAGCCATAAAATGATCTATCCTGAAATCATTCTTCAGCTGTACTTCATTAAGGAGAACTGCCAGCGGCTGATGACTGTACTCACTGCTCTTGAAGAGAAGGAAACTCCACTGGCATGTAAGGTCTTCAATTATCTGGAGGATATTAAGATGCATCTGAGAGCCGGTTGCGAGAAGACTACCTTTGGAACTGAAACTGATCGTCTGTTATCGTAGCTACCTGTGCCAGAGAGAAAGAAACAGATCAAGTCCTTCCAAAAAGTCTTTAATTTGTCCTATAAAAAACTTTGTGGTCATGTGGACAATCATCCAGCCTATGCATATTACAAGGCAGTTCGTGTTTTTGATCCACGACAATTGGCTATCGTGGGACATGACATCACTGACTTTGATGTCATCCCAGGACTTAAGAGTCCATCAGCAGAGCTACATGAAGAATGGCTAATCTAATTACCACCAAGTGCTCTTCCATCTCCATTGAATCTTCAAGCATTTTGGGAGAGCGTGAGTGGTCGTTTCCCTCTACTTGTGGCAGTTGCCTCAGATGCTATTTGGATGCCTGTGGCATCAGTTGACTGTGAACGAAGTTTTTCTCAGTATAAACACCTCCTTAATGATAGAAGAGGGAGTCTTACTGAAGAGAACACAAAAAAACTTGTTATGCTGTATCACAATGGTGATATAGAAGGACGTTTTAGTTGATTAATGTGTATAATAAATTATTTATTTGTTGAAACGGAAAAAAACATAAATCATGGTGTGAAACGGAATTTAGAAAAATCTGAAACGGAAAAAGGTATTTTTTTAAACGGATTTCCAGGGGGTCTAATATAGCCACCATCACAATACAGCTTGAAATTGGAATATCTCCACTCTATTAAGGAGTTGATGTGACTCTATAATATTAGGATAAGGATCACTGTTCGTATGACTTGCAGAGCTGTGGCTAGAAGTGACTTCTGGCAAATATAACAAAAAAGTTTTGAAATTGAAATAGGTTGCTATCAGCACTTGTCCTGATTAGTGATTGGTAGAACATGCCACTATCTCCAGCAGAAACCACCCTGTGCATCCACTTTCCTAACTACCTACATATGCATGATTAAAAGGACAATGATTTCATGCATAGGATGTTTTGGGATAGCTTAATATTTGCAGTTTTCACGGTTAGAATCCCAGTCCACCACAGGTGTGACGAAGAGCAGCAGAGTGGGGTGTGGCTTCTACTATACATTAGGCAATATACGGATATTTTCCCCGTGAATTCTTCGGCCACTATTCTTTACCCCCTAAAGGGTTATAATTGGTTCAAGTTAGATCTGACCTCGGTCACTCTTGTCTTAGTCAGCATCTGCAAATGCATAACCACTGGATAATATCCCTGTGTTGCTATGTATACTTGTTGCATTCATCAACCAGCATTATTTATCTGACATGCTCCCGAGAAGTTAAGTTTTGGTGTAGCGGCGGTCTTCTGCCACAGGAATCAAGCCATCAGTTGGTTTTAGTGGAGCACTTTCAGTATCAGCTCTTATGGGAGATCTTGCATCAGTCACCACTAAACCAGAGTGGGGTAAAGAAGGTGTGGCTAGCCTGTCCTTCAAGGACTTCTTCTCTTCACACATGTCTTCCGGTGTGAATTTGCTGGTGTGATGTTCGTATCTACCATTTCATTGGTCCTATTCTCAGTATTTGTCCGAGGGTGCATCTTACGGACAAGATCATTGCAGAACTGTAAAGAGGCAGCCATGTCAAGTGAGAAGAAAGCTAAGAAGCTGCCTAAATGGTAGTTGGATGTTGCCGTCAGTCAGTGGGTCAAACCAATATAGCTAGTGCAGTCCGTGGTATGTGTTCGCCTGGTAAAATAAGTTCCAACCTTTACCTATTGCGCTACAACAAAACATGCAGCGTAGTAACCCATCCAGGAGTGCCTCCTTTCTCAAGTCTCAAGAGCTAAGAGATTCATAGTGGTCCCCGGTGAGCCAAGGTGCCCCTGCAGCCTTCCTCATAGAAAAGCTTCCAGAAACAGCTATCAAGTCCTAGGAAGAGATGGTTGCAGCTGTCAGCCTTTATTGCTCATTATCTATAGCTCATTATCTATAGCTCATTATTTATTGCTCATTATTTATTGCTCGTTATCTATTGCTCGTTATCTATTGCTCCTTATCTATTGCTCGTTATCTATTGCTCGTTATCTATTGCTCGTTATCTATTGCTCCTTATCTATTGCTCATTATCTATTGCTCCTTATCTATTGCTCATTATCTATTGCTCCTTATCTATTGCTCATTATCTATTGCTCATTATCTATTGCTCATTATCTATAGCTCATTATGTATTGCTCGTTATCTATTGCTCGTTATCTATTGCTCGTTATCTATTGCTCGTTATCTATTGCTCATTATCTATTGCTCATTCTATTGCATTGCTCATTATCTATTGCTCGTTATCTATTGCTCGTTGTCTGAGTGTGTGTTCATGGCTATTACCATGTGCTGCAGAGTATAGACTGGGAGAGGTTGTCTGAGTGTGTGGTCATGGCTATTACCATGTGCTGCAGAGTATTGACTGGGAGAGGTTGTCTGAGTGTGTGTTCATGGCTATTACCATGTGCTGCAGAGTATAGACTCGTTATCTATTGCTCGTTATCTATTGCTCATTATCTATTGCTCATTCTATTGCATTGCTCATTATCTATTGCTCGTTATCTATTGCTCATTATCTATAGCTCATTATTTATTGCTCATTATCTATTGCTCAGTATCTATAGCTCATTATTTATTGCTCATTATTTATTGCTCGTTATCTATTGCTCGTTATCTATTGCTCGTTATCTATTGCTCGTTATCTATTGCTCGTTATCTATTGCTCGTTATCTATTGCTCATTATCTATTGCTCATTATCTATTGCTCATTCTATTGCATTGCTCATTATCTATTGCTCGTTATCTATTGCTCGTTATCTATTGCTCGTTATCTATTGCTCGTTATCTATTGCTCGTTATCTATTGCTCGTTATCTATTGCTCATTATCTATTGCTATCATCTATTGCTATCATCTATTGCTAGCTATCATCTATTGCTATCATCTATTGCTATCATCTATTGCTATCATCTATTGCTATCATCTATTGCTATCATCTATTGCTATCATCTATTGCTCACATCTATTGCTATCATCTATTGCTATCATCTATTGCTATCATCTATTGCTATCATCTATTGCTCACATCTATTGCTATCATCTATTGCTATCATCTATTGCTATCATCTATTGCTATCATCTATTGCTATCATCTATTGCTATCATCTATTGCTATCATCTATTGCTATCATCTATTGCTATCATCTATTGCTATCATCTATTGCTATCATCTATTGCTATCATCTATTGCTCATTATTTATTGCTCATTAGTTACTTATTTATCTATTTATTATTTATGTATTATTTATGTATTATTTATGTTTATTTATGTTTTATGTATTATTATTTATGTTTATGTTTATGTATTATTTATGTAATTATTAGTATTTCATTTATTTTTGCTAACTTACCCGTCAAACTAGGCAGTCTACTGGGCAGTCTACTGGGTATGAGTAGGGACAGAGCCTGCTATTCAGTGCACACAGTTCATTTTATATATCTTTTGTGACTTCAAATATGTGGGATATTGGTGAAGGTGTGTGCTGAGTGAGGTGTTTGGTAACAATGGTGACGGTGATTATAATTTGTACATGAGATGGAAGTGGATGAATTTCTTACACGAGTCAGTGAGTATGTCGAGTAGAGATTATCACATTCGTCGTTGGAATATGGCACGTCATTTCGTATTGTCACTCGCCTTCAGCTTGTGAAGGTAGAGACGCGAGCTCCTGAAATAACTCGCCACATTCCATTACTATACTTCATGTAACAAGATGGTCAGTCGCTCCACCAGTTGGTCTGGACTGACGCCATCTATACCACACATTTAAGTCACTTCTAGTTGTCTTGGCAGTATTCATAGCTTTAGTGCTGGCAATAAGTTGCTTAACTGATTCATCAGCCAAAACAACTGCTTCTGCTGACTTGGAAAATGTTGCCATAATTCTTGGAAAGTGGTAGTTTAATGGCTACATGCATGTGTGGTAGGCATTAGATAACCAGAGCGGAGTATGGGAGAATATCTAATGCCATGCCTATAGGAAGATACTCAGTGAATATATCAAGTATTATTAGTGGAATATGAGAGAATATCTAATGCCATGCCTATAGGGAGATACTACAGTGAGTATATCAAGTATTAGTGGAATATGTAATGCCTTGCCTATAGGAAAATACTGCAGTGAGTATATCAAGTATTAGGAGAATATCTAATGCCGTGCCTATAGGAAGATACTACAGTGAGTATATCAAGTATTAGTGGAATAGGAGAATATCTAATGCCATGCCTATAGGAAGATACTGCAGTGAGTGTATTAAGTATTAGTGGAATATGGATATCTAAGTATTAGTGGAATATGGATATCTAATGCCATGCCTAGAGGAAAATACTACTGAGTGTATCAAGTATAGAATTAAAAAACATTTCCTCGAGGGTGTGTTGACATTTGCAATAGTCTTAATACATACAAGAGAGTACAAGCAGAGATAATGTTATCTTATTTCTCTAGAGTGGAAAAGAAGAGGAGAAGATGCGTAGAGAACTTGGGAAGAATATTGCAAAGACCAAGGAGATGCAGGTATGTGCAAGAACAATACAAACTACTGTATTGGACCGACTTGTCAGTGAAGAAAGGAAAGACTGTGTATACATATGTAGACCACAACCAGAAGACGACCCTTTACCATTTAAAATAGTGTACACCAAACACGATTTTTTTTAAAAAGCAGCTACAGTAGTTGTAATATTGCTCACATGACTTTAAATGGTAATGGGTTTAAATGGTAATGGGTCTTTACTTGTTGTGGATGGACAACATGGGTACATCCTTAAAATTTTTTGTTTTGTTTAACCGTAAGCGTTAAGCCATATATTTTTAATAATACTGTACACTTCAGAAAGGTGCACTTCTCCATTGCTATAGCTTATAGCCTTGTAATGAATCCTTATCATGATTTTCCCCTTCGTGCAGTTGATCCATGCAAGTTTACCTTGGTATTTTTGACCCATAACCTCTCTAGGATGCTCGGGATGATTGTGACTGTCCCAGAATGTTCCTAGTGAGGATTACTAACTAATGGCTTCTGGAATCAGTGCAACGACTGTAGCCAGGTTTTGGGCCAGGACTTAGGGCTAGAGGAATTCCTTAGGGCTTGGACCGGATGCTATTCTAGGGCTTGGACCAGACCATGCTATTCTAGGGCTTGGACCAGGACTTAGGGCTAGAGTTATTCCTGGGCTTGACCGGACGATGCTATTCTAGGGCTTGGACCAGGACTTAGGGCTAGAGCTATTCTAGGGCTTGATCGGGCTGTGCTATTCTAGGGCTTGATCGGGCTGTGCTATTCTAGGGCTTGATCGGGCTGTGCTATTCTAGGGCTTGAACTGGACCATGGGCTTGGACCAGGGCGGCTAGAGCTATTCTAGGGCTTGGACCGGATCATGCTATTCTAGGGCTGGGACTTAGGGATAGAGCTATTCTATGGCTTGAACTGGACCATGGGCTTGGACCAGGGCTTAAGGCTAGAGCGCTTGGACCGGATCATGCTATTCTAGGGCTGGGACTTAGGGATAGAGCTATTTGCTGAAACTTTTATCCATTATGACGAACGAGGGATGGCCTTCCATGCTTCTAGGGCTTGACTGGACTGTGCTACTAGGGGGGACTTAGGGCTAGAGCTATTCTAGGGCTTCACGGGCCGTGTTATTCTAGGGCTTGGACCAGACCATGCTATTCTAGGGCTTGGACCAGGATCCAGGGCTAGCACTGTTCTAGGGCTTAACTGGACCGTGCTATTCTATTGATTGAACTGGACCATGCTATTCTAGGGCTTGGACTAGGAATTAGGGTTAGACCTAGGACCAGACCGTGCTATTCTAAGGCTTGGACCAGACCATGCTATTCTAGGCCTTGGACCAGACAGGGATCAGGCTGGTGGTTTTCTAGGGGTGGGGCTACATATAGGTGTTCATTCCATCCTCCGTAACTGGTCATCCTCACTAGGGACATCCTGGGAGAGTCCCAAGTCCATATCCCGGGAATGCCCGGGATGTCCTAGGAAAGGTTGTAGCAGCACTGACATCTCTCTCATGTGTTCTGCAGAGGGAGAAGCAAAACAAGCACTGGTTATTGGAGCGAGAGCAGCAAAAGAAGGAGCAGGTGTTGGCTCTGGAGCAGGTCAGATCAAAATTGGATCAAGATAGACGAGAACGGGAGGAATCACAGCGCTCTGGTGTGTTGGGTCTAAAGACTAGCATCTAGAACTGCTTGTTGATAAACAGAATTTGTGGTCTCACTAACTTGTGGAAATGAGCGTGAAACAATGCTATTAACTCTCCCTTGTATCCTGTGTACATAGCATCACTCAGACAAAGACAGCAAGCATCCTCAACAGCATCAACGTCCATTTCCAAGTCGTCCTCAAAGTAAGTCCCACAAAACACTACTACTAAGAACAAGACTGTTTTATAAGCAAACGACTAGTATATTGGATTGACCTTATAGGAAAACAAGTCTTACACCAGTAGATGACCCTTTACCATTTAATGTCATAGACTTTATACTGGCAGCTTTTAGCCTCGTTGGTGGGAGTCCCCTGCTTTGAGTTGCACTGCTTCTATTCCTGTACTTAGCCATATTTAAGCCACGCTGCATTGAATGCAAGGTATGAGCTGCCTGCTTAAGCTTTAAGCTTACTGGTCTACTGCTTTATGCTCTTGGCCCCGCTGCTTTAGGCTTTGAATCCCATTCCTATAAGTCATTGAGTCCCATTCCTATGAGGGTCTGAGTCCCATTCCTATGATAGTTGAGTCCCATTCCTATGAGAGTTTGAATCCCACTGGTGACTCTGGCTAACTTTCCTTTAGAATGTGGCAAATTTTCAACCTTTTTTCAACAACCTAGTCAGAATACCATACAGGAGTGAGGATTGAGAGGGTTTCCTAGAAGAAGAAGAAGATCTGTAAAGGCAGGCGTTGACCATTATATTGTGTTGCTTGACTTCCAGGAGTTGTCGCATTCAATTGCGCTTGCCCGTGGGTTCTACGAGGGTCATTGAACTCAACAGCACAGATGGACTGGCTCTTCTTAGGGAAAAAGCTGCAGAGGTATTTATTCTCAGCCATGGTATACCCGAGATGTTCTACTCTAAGGGTTCAGTCTCTGTAAATACACTGTATGTATGTTGTGATGATCAACACCTTGTGTCTATATCACAAGTGTGTAATGGTATTCATGATGGCTAGGCACATTCTTTTTCTCTGTTAGCGTTGCTTAGCAATTGTGCGATCCCACGATTACTAGATACGAATGCATTCCTGATGTTATATTGATTTATTAAACCTTTGCTGGCATTGTCTTTCAGAGCTGGACCTCTCGTTGCTTCATTCTGCTCTGATGCTCTGTATTTCTCTGAGCTCCATTTTTATTTGCACTGGCTCACTTATTATAGGCCATATTAGTGCTGTGTATTTTCCATCTTATTATTACATGTATTATTTATTAATTATTGTTGTTGTTATTATTATTATTGTTGTTATTATTATTGTTATTATTATTATTGTTATTATTATTATTATCGCATGCATTATTATTATTATGATGATGATGTGAGACTGTGCTGATCAAAGCCATCTCCATAACTGTAGTGTAGTAGTCGGGATGATGGGTACAAACTATTGATGTTGGTGCTGTTCTATTTGTTGGTGGTTGCTATATTTCAGGTACTAATTGGTGTTATGTTTTTGGTGCCGACTGTTATGCCTAGGTGCTTGAGGACAGTTCTGCAAGCTTCTCTTTAGTGAGAGTCTATCCTCATCAGGAGCTGGCCTCGGATATGGACCAATTGTCTATGCAGCAGCTCAAACTGACACCAAGTGGAGTGGTCATTATTAAAGTTCATAAGGTCGAGCAGTGCAGTTTTGGGGTCTTTTTCAAGTGTTTATCTGTTGAGTGCCACATAGCCAGCAATGTTGAGTGCCACATAGCCAGCAATGTTGAGGGAGAGTGGTGCCACATAGCCAGCAATGTTGAGGGAGAGTGGTGCCACATAGCCAGCAATGTTGAGGGAGAATGGTGCCACATAGCCAGCAATGTTGAGGGAGAGTGGTGCCACATAGCCAGCAATGTTGAGGGAGAGTGGTGCCACATAGCCAGCAATGTTGAGGGAGAGTGGTGCCACATAGCCAGCAATGTTGAGGGAGAGTGGTGCCACATAGCCAGCAATGTTGAGGGAGAGTGGTGCCACATAGCCAGCAATGTTGAGGGAGAGTGGTGCCACATAGCCAGAAATGTTGAGGGAGAGTGGTGCCACATAGCCAGCAATGTTGAGGGAGAGTGGTGCCACATAGCCAGCAATGTTGAGGGAGAGTGGTGCCACATAGCCAGCAATGTTGAGGGAGAGTGGTGCCATATAGCCAGCAATGTTGAGGGAGAGTGGTGCCACATAGCCAGCAATGTTGAGGGAGAGTGGTGCCACATAGCCAGCAATGTTGAAGGAGAGTGGTGCCACATAGCCAGCAATGTTGAGGGAGAGTGGTGCCACATAGCCAGCAATGTTGAGGGAGAGTGGTGCCACATAGCCAGCAATGTTGAGGGAGAGTGGTGCCACATAGCCAGCAATGTTGAGGGAGAGTGGTGCCACATAGCCAGCAATGTTGAGGGAGAGTGGTGCCACATAGCCAGCAATGTTGAGGGAGAGTGGTGCCACATAGCCAGCAATGTTGAGGGAGAGTGGTGCCACATGTTGAGGGGGAGTGGTGCCACATAGCCAGCAATGTTGAGGGAGAGTTGTGCCACATAGCCAGCAATGTTGAGGGAGAGTGGTGCCACATAGCCAGCAATGTTGAGGGGGAGTGGTGCCACATAGCCAGCAATGTTGAGGGAGAGTGGTGCCACATAGCCAGCAATGTTGAGTGAGAGTGGTGCCACATAGCCAGCAATGTTGAGTGAGAGTGGTGCCACATAGCCAGCAATGTTGAAGGGGATTGGTGCATGCCCACTTCCCCCTGGCACACGCTCACTTTCTTGCGTTCCCCCCCCTCGAGTTCAATATAAGGAGGAGAGATCAGCTCTGATGTCTTTCCTAAAGTATATACATAGGTCAGCATATATGGTGGCCTCTCATACCTAACAAATTCGAAGCCATCCATAGCTCCGCTGGATCTTGTCGATCCACCTCACTCCACCATCCCTGCCAAGTTTTACTATCTGAGCCGCTATCAATTATTCTGACCTTCAACATTTCCGGCTGTATGGTGAATTAGTTCTTTAGCTGATGTCATAAAATGCAAAATATCTCAAATTTGGTTTTAACCAAGTGGTATATATGTCCATAATTTAAATGATTATGTCGTAATCTTTGTTTTGCAGAGGTCCCCTGGGAGTCCCAATGCAGTGTGGACTGCCTTGATCAGCGTATTCAGCTTTGTAGTTTGGCTGTTTTCTATTATTGGGAATGCAGTAAGTGGTTTGTTTTCCACCCAGACAACTACAAGCCCTCAGACATCTGCAAAACCTCCACCTCGTAGGTGAGAGAAACTGAAACTTAATCAGTGTGATTAGGTACCAAAGAAAACTTTCTATATCCATTGCGGTGTGTACTCCGATTGTGAACTTGCAACTGAAACTTAATCAGCGTGATTAGGTTCCAAAGAAAACTTTCTATATCCATTGTGGTGTGTGTACTCCGATTGTGAACTTCCCCCCTTTGTACCATCCTTTTTGCTGATTTCATCCAATTCTAAGTGTTGATAATTGTTGAAATTGCAATCGCTGCAGAATCAGCAAATACTTGAAATGACGTGTGTTTGCGATAACTTGTTCACCCATTGGATGACTATTTATGGTCTTTGTTTTTTACCAGCTCATGGAATGCCGGACAGAGTAAGACCAATGCCCGCAAGTTTCGTCCTGATGACTATCAAGATGATAGCAGTGATGACGTAGGGACATACAATGGAAACTCGACCCAACAGCAGTGAATGTTCAGTGTTGTGTGATGCAGCAGTGTTTGCTTGCTAATGATGAGCTCTTTGTTGCACTATTCAGCGATGCAATGTCTTATTTCGTGTTGAGCATTTGCTGATTCTAATATCTGTGTACAATATTATAAGTAACCCTTTCATAATAAATGAGTGGATGTTTTTAAAATAGTAAACTGTTCTAGAACTCTTGAATCTAGAACAAGTTCTCTGGAGAACTTTGAATAGATTTCCTTTGGAATAGGAGAGGTCTTCAGCAAGCAATAAAGCCTTGCTAGTAGTCCCTAGTGTCTGTCAAGTTTGACATGCACATTTGTAAGTATTATGGAAGATCATTGAGAAGATGGCATATCGAATGACTGACTCCAGGGGAAGTTTCAATGTGCACTTGTCAACAGATCTCATACTAGAGCTAGTCATGAAGTTTATCACAGGGCATAAGGTTCAAGATGACCTTGTAGAGTACAATTCCTAGACCACATGTGTGTGTGTGTACGTGTGTGTGCGTGTGTGAATATACTAGGCATGCCAATACTTTAAATGTGAATAGCAAGTCACATGAACTTATCGAGTCGAGTATATTTTATCAGAGGCTGTTATATCAACTTTCTTTGAATGATCTCCTTTAGCTCTTAGGCCGGCCATGTAGGTTGCAGGCTTGGGTATGGTGGAGCTTCTCTCCCTTTTAGTTTGGGTATTCACAGACCTGAAATACGAGCACAGAAGTAGCATCATTGTAATGCTGCCATACATTGCAATAGCACATGAAGTTTCTATGTATACAGACAGTACTGTCCTAGTGTAGGATGATGTAGCAATGTACATAACAACTTTAGAGTTGTTAAAAATTGCAGTAGTAAATCCAAAATTGTAGTAAACCTGAGAAAGGACTTAATTGGTATATAGCTGAACCCCCCTCCCCCCCAGAAACCTTATGTGTAGCTACTCCAAATACAATAAGCTGCAGTGGGTAACTACAAGTGCTAGATGGATCAGAACCTCTGTCTACACACATCAAAAATGCCTCTTGATCAAGGGGTGCTTGGCTTTTAAAATTTTATTTTGTGGTCGTTATATCTTTGAACTTCACTTTGCCATGCCACCTGCTCCAGCAGGCAGAGGACAACAGCAGCTCTAAAATGAGCTTTGAGCTTTATACACATAAAAATAATCCCTCGCAATCATAGTCCGTTGGATAGCCCATGTCTTTATTATTAATATTGTGGTGACATTAGTACCCAACACGATGGATGTGAATATAAAAAAAGGTTTTATTAGCCAAATAACCGACAATTAATATTATAATACCTCAATGGATAGGCCTGGGTGTAATTTTCTCTCCTAAAATGACTTGTTTCAGTTTGGACTGCGTGTGTAACTCGTTGTCGTAGGTCGGCCTGGAAACAACAACACAACACAGGTAAACAAATGCTAGCAACTAGTTCAAAGGCCACTTGTGCTCATGCATCTCTGATTGCTGCATAGAGTATGGTATACACTGGAGTGGACCACACCCTTGATAACCCCTTGCTCTTGAATACTTCATGCATTGATTGCCACCGTAATGAAATATGCACTTGAAGAGATCTTTGCTCTCACTTCTTCCTCATGATGGTATCTGACCTGCACTTACTTGTGTGCACCCTTAGCTAATCCACACCAGTGTTTGGTAATGAGGAAAGTAAGATGTGTACCAGTTTGATGGCCTTGCGTCGAAGCTCCCATTCATTCCACTCGTAGGATTTCACCAAATTGGACTCCATGAAGTGTGTGTCTGTTTGTGTTCCCGAGTCACACTTGAGAATGGGTAGACATATCTGAAGAACAGAACAATATTGAAAACCAACTAAGTGATCTCGGGAGTGTAGAGTGTAAGCATCTTGTGTATGGAGCAGTTGCAAGGAAAGTGGCATGTTTGGGAACAAGTCTGTGATCAGGCCAGGCTCAACCTTGTGCAACTAGTCTCAGCCAATGGACGCCACAATTCCATTGCAGCTGCATATACAAAAAAAGGCATTGTGTGTAGGGTATAATTATTATTGGACTCGGAAAAGAGCATGATGGTTCAAGCAGAATTCTTCTTGGTAACCTGACAAGGGGAAGTTGGCAGTGCATGGAGGTCAGTGCCATGGACAAATTTATCCCAGAGATGAGTGCACAACCGCACAAGGGTAAGTTTCCTCGAGTTGCACTGTTTCTCGCCACTTTGAATGATGAATGCAGAAAGAAAAGAACTTGAGCAAATGATCGGTCGTGCTGTTTGCAGTTTCTGGGTGAGGATTGTGGATGTGTAGTCATGGTGTCGATGGTAATTAGAGGGGTGTAACAATTCCCTATGGTTACTGCCACTTGTGGGTACTGATCTCTCAGACAGCGAATACAGAAGAGAACAGGCCACATAGTTGGCATATAGAGGAGAGATAACCGACTGCATAGCGTCAACAGAGGAGAGGTACACTATATAGTGATGGAGAAAACACAAACATCAGGAGTGCAAAATATTCAAAACAAAATGTCCGAAGTTATTGTCAGCTACTGCATGATCTTCCCTTCAGTCCATCAGCAAGTAAGCACTGCCTGATGACACTCATCTCTTCCAAGAAGTCTTAACCAATTATGAGTTGTGCCTAACATGCTTCCCTGTGCTTGTGTTTCCTGAGACGCTTTCTGCACAAGTTCATACATTTGCTATCGTCCGTGTCTGTTGGACTTCACCACCCTCACTAAGTTGTTTCTTCCCGCACATGTGAAGGCTGGAGTTGTAACAGTGACACAGTGCAGTCCTAGTGAATCTTGAATATCAAACCCTCTCTATACCTGCCAGTATTATATCTCCAGGGAATACATTGTTCACAACCTTGGAATTTTTAGTAATCTGCTTAGCGTTCCCTCTACCTCTCCATCAATATTCACAGAGTTGTGGAAGCAAATCTTATGTCAATTGGGGAAAAGACAAGACCAAATCAAGATGACAAAACTCAGCATGCACTCAAACTAGTCCATGGGTGTCGGTTTTATCAGTGGTCTCATCTGGTATGCAAACTCCGACCCCTCAGCACAATGCTGTAGATTGGATTTCGAGGACATTTATCAGCTTCCTATTAGTTATGTGTGGTCTGCGGCCAAACCAGCTAGCTAGGTAGCTAGAGAACAACTGTTGCTATGTTTATAAGTCTGATTATTTTGAAGTTTGTGCAGTCCAACCTTCATTAGTACTGCCTTTCCCTCAGCTCTCTCCTCTACAGCAAATGTTTCCTGTGCATCTCTAGACAGATGAACAGCATGCCGGCAACAAACTCTGTCTCAACTATAGATGTGGTATGTGATGGTTACATGATTTTATCTTTTATCGGGACATTGAGAAGCATGGTTAATTGATTATTTTTGCTCTGTAGGCAGTGAGATGGACGCAACAAACACACATCAATTTCAAATTGATTGTTTTGCCCAGGACCTAATGTGCATAAATACGCATTACTTTTAGTGCAGTGTGGACAGGGCGTTATCACAAAAAGAGGACAGATATAGCAATTAATGCATTATCTGCATACAGCCCACAGTAATTCAACACTTTTTTTTTCATTTGTGGGGGAAGTGTATTATGTGAACTTTCAATTTTCAACCCTTCATCGTCTCAAGCATTTTTCAATGCCAGAAGAGAGGCTGAGTGGATTAGTGATGCTCTTGGTTCATCGTTAAAAAAAATGACCTTCACCCAAAGAAATTTATCAAAGAAAGGCTAGCAAGTTTAACTAGAGACAAGCAAATTTGACTCTTCATGTTTTTTGTACTTCAAATAATACTGACTCATGACAATTATATCTCAGGTCATCTTTAGCAAAAGAGCCACGCATTAATAGCTAACTGTCCACATTCACTACCCCCCGAACTATTTTTTATTACATGTACTTTATAGATACTACTCTGTTAAGTGTTAGGGCTAGGCGCTAGGGCCAGTGGTATTGTTTAGGCCTAGCACCAGGCTAGAGGCATTCTATGACCAGTTCACAGGACTAGGCAGGGCTAGAGGCATTCTAAGAGTAGTTCTGGCTTAAGACTAGGGGTAGGGCTAGGGGCTAGCTGGGCTAGGCCTTGGGGGATTCTAGGGTATTCTAGGGAGTACAAGGCCAGCTAAGGCTAGCGTATTCTACGGATAGAGCTAGGGAGAGGCTAAGTACCCTAGGATGCAAGCATTCCAGGATGTATGATGTAGAGTTGGTCACCCTTACCGAGGACATCTCAGACTAGTCCCAAGTATCCTAGGCTGTCATAGAAAAGACTGTGGCAGGACAGCTTGTTAAAAACATGCAGCATAAGATGATCATGGTATTTATACGTAATACACATACCCTGTCTCCAACAGCACCAGTTTGGAACACAGTGTGCATATTAAGCAATTGGATAACTTCTGGTGACTTCCTGCTCTTAGCTATTGCAACTTCCAAAAGCCTGTCGCAATTAGAGCAGAGAAAATATATGAAGAACATTATTACATGTACACACACATGCACACTCACAGGCCACACACACATGCACACTCACAGGCCACACACACATGCACACTCTCACACACACATGCACACTCACAGGCCACACACACATGCACACTCACAGGCCACACACACATGCACACTCACACACACACTCACAGGCCACACACACATGCACACTCACACACACACATGCACACTCACAGGCCACACACACATGCACACTCACAGGCCACACACACACATGCACACTCACAGGCCACACACACATGCACACTCACAGGCCACACACATGCACACTCACAGGCCACACACACATGCACACTCACAGGCCACACACACATGCACACTCACAGGCCACACACACATGCACACTCACAGGCCACACACACATGCACACTCACACACACACATGCACACTCACAGGCCACACACACATGCACACTCACAGGCCACACACACACATGCACACTCACAGGCCACACACACATGCACACTCACAGGCCACACACATGCACACTCACAGGCCACACACACATGCACACTCACAGGCCACACACACATGCACACTCACAGGCCACACTCACAGGCCACACACACATGCACACTCACAGGCCACACACACATGCACACTCACAGGCCACACACACATGCACACTCACAGGCCACACACACATGCACACACACATGCACACTCACAGGCCACACACATATGCACACACACATGCACACTCACAGGCCACACACACATGCACATTCACAGGCCACACACACAAGCACACTCACAGGCCACACACACATGCACACTCACAGTCCACACACACATGCACACTCACAGGCCACACACACATGCACACTCATAGGCCACACACACATGCACACTCACAGGCCACACACATGCACACTCACGCATGCACATGCACACTCACAGGCCACACACACATGCACACATTAAAGTCCTACTTGCTTTCTGGCAACAGTTCATTTTACTGGAAATCAACTTCACCATCATCTATTCAACGAGAGTGAACTAGGTAGACACATATGAATTTGATATTCGTAAATTGAACTCTACGACAGCCATCACCAATCACCTTATTAAGCAACCACAGAACAGCTCGTCTATAGAACACGGTACTTCATTAACACTCGCCATCACTCGCCATACATACATAAGAGATGAAGGAATGGAGAACAAAATGGTGGGGTTGGGAATGAACAACAGAAGGAATTGGAATGAGATTATAGTGGAAATGAACCACAGAAGGAACAGGAATGCGATGATTGGGTGGGAATGAATCATAAGAGAATCTAGTTACAGAACAAGTCATACTAAGTGAATATTCATGCATGGTCATATTTATCTTACTCATCAACATGATCTGCAAACTCCATTGCAGCTTTCTTGCTTGAAAATGCGTAGAACTTGCCTCTGTGACACAAGACCCCAATACTTGGCTGTGTAGGCAGTAGGAACCTATCGTACATGGCAAAGCTATAGCCGCAGTATCCCTATGATAAGCAAGCAACAACTCTAATCATAATCCAGGGGCTATGTCACGGCCGACATGCACACCATGAAGCCTAGTGGCTTAGAACTAGTCCCAAGAATGTTCACTAACACATAGTACATGAAAACACGGCTATTGAATACCTGAAATTCCAACGGCAAGAGATCAAAATTCTTGGTTGTTTCAGGAAAGAGAAAGGAGGAGCTGCGAAATTGCTCGGGGTCGACACGTCCCTCCGCAGCAGACATCTAATTTTAATGTCACAGTGTTAAACCCTTTTAGACACTGCATTTCCCCAAATAGTATTTTTTTAAACCAAATGTACGGACCCGAACAGTAGTACTCATTCTTGTATAGTATTTGTAGCATTGATGATTCATCAAGGGGCTTTCATTATTATTTGCCAAGCAGTCACTGCTAGATGCATGTGCACTTTGCAGTCAGTGAGAGGATGCAGGTGAAGTCTTCACACACTACCAGAGGCATCTCAGTCTATTTTGTAAGCCTGGACTCCTGAAAATTTCACTACCATTCGTGGAACTATACACACTTTGATACCAGCTAACACATGCTTATTTATCAAGAAACCAGAATCTACAGGAGCTTTGATTAGCTCTTCAATTTTTTTTTTGCAGATTAGTAACACAATGAGACTCACCTCTTCTCTTCTTTGATCATCAGTAAGAATTGTAGAAGATTTTTTCAATGCCTCAAATTCTGCATTTTCCGATGTGTTTATTGCATTCTGCATACAAAAGACAAAAAGTTGCACAGATTATAATAATAGTTTAATCAGGACAAGTATTACTCTGTTCCTCACTTGCTCTAGCAATTAAGTTACAAATTGGATTTAAATGTTTTTTTTTGTTTTTGTTTTAATCGTTAGAGAGCTCAAGGTCGCCGGTTTGATTCTGGGTGGAATCTTTTCCTAACCGCGCCCCCCTCATACACACACAGTTCTCCCTTTTTCCATTGTCTTTGTACTCTAGGTTCTATCTCGGGTGGAATCGTTCCTTTCCTTTCTTCCACCTCCACCTCTTCGCTCGATACTCAAGGTCCCCATTTTCAATATTGGGTAGTATTTATATTTAATTCCACCCAATTTCAAGATTCACAGTTTAATTACGGATGGAATTATTCACTTTTTAAATATTTTCCCCCTACCAAGATCAGAAAAATTCCTCAATGAACAAACTCTCAATTGACTTGGTGTAGATGTAACGACATTCTTGATATAACTTTGCCCATCGTTGTTTAGGCCATTTCTACATGATGGTGTTCAAATGGAACAAAAACTTGAACTTTGTCTTCATATAATTATTAGTTAATCAACTTCAATTTGTGCACTATTCTGTGGGACAGCTTCAAATACAGAAACAAGAACCAATGTCATTGTGTGTGTGTGTGTGTGTGTGTGTGTATAAGAGGTCACCAGCTACAAAGCATTCCCTCAATGGAGGGAAATTCTGTGCTTTGGTACTCAAGGTTTCCACTTTGAACCTGGTTGAAATCACTCCAAAAAAATTCCCTTTCCACCTCCCTTCCTACCAACATCAGGATGCCCTGTGGGATGGC
Organism: Cladorhizidae sp. MBARI D1340-BT2; assembly: GCA_028752905.1. Taxonomy (NCBI): domain Eukaryota; kingdom Metazoa; phylum Porifera; class Demospongiae; order Poecilosclerida; family Cladorhizidae; species Cladorhizidae sp. MBARI D1340-BT2. The sequence continues at coordinate 20,387,427 of JAQNBH010000007.1, read as the reverse complement.
TTTGAACAACAACAAAAAAGAGTAGCCATAAGGATTAGTTTTGCTTCTCTGTATAATATGCAGACAGATTATGTGTGTGTGGGTTTAGAGGCTACAGTATGTCACACCAGCTTGAAGGCACTCCCACAACAGAGTGCAGGTATCTCAGCTAGTACATATATATTATATTATATATAGCACTCCTGCAACAGAGTGCAGGTATCTCAGCTAGTATATATATATTATATTATATATAGCACTCCTGCAACAGAGTGCTGGTATCTCAGCCAGTATATATATATTATATTATATATAGCACTCCTGCAACAGAGTGCTGGTATCTCAGCTAGTACATATATAGTATATTATATAGCACTCCTGCAACAGAGTGCAGGTATCTCAGCTAGTACATATATATTATATTATATATAGCACTCCTGCAACAGAGTGCTGGTATCTCAGCTAGTACATATATATTATATTATATATAGCACTCCCACAACAGAGTGCTGGTGTCTCAGCTAGTACATATATATTATATTATATATAGCACTCCTGCAACAGAGTGCTGGTATCTCAGCCAGTATATATATATTATATTATATATAGCACTCCTGCAACAGAGTCCAGGTATCTCAGCTAGTACATATATAGTATATTATACTGCAACAGAGTGCTGGTATCTCAGCTAGTACTAGAGCAGCATAAGCAGATGAGGCAAGAAATCAGAAATGTCAGGAGAGAGCTGAACAGAGAAAGGCAGAGACTAGTGAGAGCAAAGCAGATGAGGCAAGAAATGTCAGGAGAGAGCTGACCAGAGAAAGGCAGAGACTAGTGAGAGCAGCATAAGCAGATGAGGCAAGAAACGTCAGGAGAGAGCTGACCAGAGAAAGGCAGAGACTAGTGAGAGCAGCATAAGCAGATGAGGCAAGAAATGTCAGGAGAGAGCTGAACAGAGAAAGGCAGAGACTAGTGAGAGCAGCATAAGCAGATGAGGCAAGAAATCAGAAATGTCAGGAGAGAGCTGAACAGAGACTGGCAGAGACTAGTGAGAGCAGCATAAGCAGATGAGGCAAGAAACGTCAGGAGAGAGCTGACCAGAGAAAGGCAGAGACTAGTGAGAGCAGCATAAGCAGATGAGGCAAGAAATGTGAGGAGAGAGCTGAACAGAGAAAGGCAGAGACTAGTGAGAGCAGCATAAGCAGATGAGGCAAGAAATGTCAGGACCAGAGAAAGGCAGAGACTAGTGAGAGCAGCATAAGCAGATGAGGCAAGAAACGTCAGGAGAGAGCTGACCAGAGAAAGGCAGAGACTAGCGAGAGGAAGTGAAGGTGCTGGCATTGCAATCTTCTATATAGGCCAATGTCCACACTGTGCCGGCACTGTCATGCTTTAAGGATTAATATGGTAACCCTGAACTTCTGGCCACGATGAGAGGTTAGTCGACCACCAATTTCTGAGAATCCACAAACACTGCAAGAACTATTTGTAAAGAAACAGCAAAGCAAACCATCTTCAAGGGAACATAAGGAAGTGCCTTCTCCTTTGCATCTAACATAGGTACATTATTTGAAGCATATTATTATAGGTAGTACATATGTGTGGTCAATTATTATCAGTGGCTTCTAGCATAAATTGCGAAAGAAAAAATAACTGCCAAGTTCCTCTGGTATCAGCTAGTCATCACCACCACCATCATCACTATTTTTATTACCTGCGTAGGGCTACTTGTTTTGCTCGAATTTTGCTCGAATTTTGCTCGCTAAGCTCGCAGTAGAAATCTAAGAGAAGAATGTTGACTTACAGTAGCAATGTTGAAATGACTTCTGACACAAAATCTGAGGATGACACAAAATGTGAGGCTGTCTTTGGTTCCAGGCGATCAGCGTTGCTAGTAAACTGTGCATTATGCCAGCTCTGACTTAGCCAGTGTAATTTGTTGGTAATGTTGCCATGTTGCGTTATTTGTGAGCTATCGTCGACAAGACAAAAGATGCATCTGCAGGTACTTATATCCCTAAACAAAATGGCTCACAATGCCAAGTGCCGTGCCACTTCTGGTGATGGTGGTTTCTAGCTACACTTAAACGACTTATGGGATCAAATCCGGGCCATAACTGGCTCCTTGGGGTAGGGAGTCGAATTACTCCTTGTGCCCAAGTCTCAGCCCTTGATGTTACAGCAGGGCCGAGAAAAATGAGAACAAACATTAATTAATTACGATCAAGTATGACTAACAATTACTCCACAGGCCTAGAATGAGGCTAAAGTGTATTGCAGCCATCAGTGTTCAACGCTATGCCAAGGTGCTGCTTCATGACTATCCTACTTCCCTGTTGCGTACGGTCTTTGCAATAGCTAAGTGGTGTTGGCACTTTATAAGGGGCGTAAAAAGTGTGTGCCAAAATTGGTTTTGGTTGTCTACTTGACACATTACCAACACTGACCAGCAGTTAGAAGTGGAGGGAACTTATTATTACAGAGACAGATATGATCCCATACTTGAGTCCTCCAATATTTCGCATGAGACAGACCCAATACCTACCTAAGCCATAGTACTGTTATACCACTTTTTAAAGTACACACATAGAGAGAGAAATAAATCTGTTTTTTTATGGTAACAATTACTTGTATGAGGAGTATTGGAATCATTAAGAAGAGATTTTGTCTAGTATATATAGAGATCATTAGGTCCCACCTAATCCTAGAATGGGAAACACAAATAATTACACTGGAAATATTGTCGGTATTTAAAAAAAAATTGAGATCAACAAGGTTAATTAGAACATCATGGCATACTGTGAGGCTGAGGCCGCAGTTCTAAGTCGAATTATAGGAGTAACTGCGTCAATATCTATATTCTGTCTGCAGTAAATACTTCAATATTTGTATTTGCTAAAAATACTGTATGGAGGGATATCTTCAAGGAGTTCAATATGTTGTGGTTTCATGGTAGAATCCAGTCCACAGTAAGAATCCAATGGCGTTTAGATAAGACAAGGGGTGGTAGAGCAGGGTGTGGCTTCAGCTGTACACTAAATGGGCCACGAATATTCCTTCTATGAATTCTTTCGTTAGTTACCATTTTGTATTTAACATTTAACACCTCAAAAATATCTTCCATAGGACTATTTTCTCCTCCTTCTTATATATATATAGTTGGACGTAGGTTTAAAAATGATCAAGAACAAGAGATTCCCCGGACTAATCCAGACATTACTTGGTAAATAATTCTTACCCGTGTGAATATTGCTAAACTGTCCAGCAGACGTCTGAGGATGGTGATGTAGACCACTTCGCTCTGAAATGTAGCCCACATGTGAGCTACTTTGGTGAACAGAGGCTATGAATGTAAAGATAAAGTTATCATGCCAGTAAAATCATAAGCTTAGAATAAGCTAGTCAATGCTGTCAATTTTGCGTGCTTGTGAACAAAAGTTTCAGCTTAAACTCCCTTGGGAAGCTCCTTAATTAATCTGTGCCTTTGGTATTTTCAGCTCCAAAGAAACATCATGCCTTGAATCCTTCACTAAGGCAGATCCTTAATGTCAAGTTTTCTCAGTTTTATCTCTCACCTTCTTCCTTTCTTAAGCACAACTTTTATACCATTGGACCATTATAAGTATTGTCTCCAAAGACTATTTTATTTCTTGATAGAAGATGGATAAAAGTTATCAATCCCTCTCAATGCATTTCAAATAGCAGCTCTGGCAATAGCTAATGAATAGAGCAACCACCAGCAAAGGTGAGCATTCAGTGGGCTTACTGAGAAGCTTACTCTTCTATGTAAAAAATACTAGATAACCTAGTTTGTGTATGTTGTATCACCACAATCAGTTGGCACATGAGATTATATGGTTAACAGCAGAGACTTTCAAGTACAGGTGAATTATAATAACAACAATACTAATATAACCAACAATACTAATATAATAATAATAACACTTTTTGTTAAGTGGTTTATTAATAGTAGCTGGAAAATTGTTATTACTTTATTTTACTTTATTACTATATTACTATTATTAATATAATAATTGTTGTTTTCTAAATTGAAATAAAAACAATAAAAATTAGTATTTTTTAATTCTACGCAGACACTTACATAGACCTGGGAAGTTGGCACAGCTGCTTTAGACCGAACAGTACTTTTTAAAGCTTCAAGACTATCATTCAATTCTTGATTTAAGTCGGGCAAATAGACGGGATAATCCTTAACATCCAACTGGAAAACAAACAACAATAACAACAACAACAACACAAGAGGCATGGACAAGTATCCCTGGAGGCAAATATACATAGAAACTAGAATTTAACCCTTGGGGAACGACCATTTACAAATCCATGATACGAATCAATGTTCCTCATATGCAGTGACGGTCATGAATCTGTGATGCACGTTTTGTTATAAAGATGACAATCACAAATTCGTGACACTTTTCTCGCAACATACTACCAATTAATTAAAATGGTCACATGTAAGTACACCAGCTCCAGATAGCTGCTGGCCTTTCGTAAACTATTACAGGAAAAAACACGGTACAGAGGAAGTGTGTTGAAGGGATAGATATGTCTTGGGTAGATATGTCTGGAGATAGATATGTCTGGGGTAGATATGTCTGAGTTAGATATGTCTGGGGGTAGATATGTCTGGGGTAGATATGTCTGGGGGTAGATATGTCTGGGGGTAGATATGTCTGGGGGTAGATATGTCTGGGGGTAGATATGTCTGGGGTAGATATGTCTGGGGTAGATATGTCTGGGGTAGATATGTCTGGGGTAGATATGTCTGGGGGTAGATATGTCTGGGGTAGATATGTCTGGGGGTAGATATGTCTGGGATAGATATGTCTGGGGTAGATATGTCTGGGGATAGATATGTCTGGGGGTAGATATGTCTGGGGGTAGATATGTCTGGGGTAGATATGTCTGGGGGTAGATATGTCTGGGGGTAGATATGTCTGGGGGTAGATATGTCTGGGGTAGATATGTCTGAGGTAGATATGTCTGGGGGTAGATATGTCTGGGGGTAGATATGTCTGGGGTAGATATGTCTGGGGTAGATATGTCTGGGGTAGATATGTCTGGGGTAGATATGTCTGGGGGTAGATATGTCTGGGGGTAGATATGTCTGGGGGTAGATATGTCTAGGGTAGATATGTCTGGGGTAGATATGTCTGGGGGTAGATATGTCTGGGGGTAGATATGTCTGGGGGTAGATATGTCTGGGGGTAGATATGTCTTGGGGTAGATATGTCTGGGGATAGATATGTCTGGGGTAGATATGTCTGGGGGTAGATATGTCTGGGGGTAGATATGTCTGGGGGTAGATATGTCTGGTATAGATATTATTGTGGAGAGTGAGAGAGTAAGCATAATATTGACAGTGATAATAATCTTGAAGATGTAGTCCACAGCAGCAGCGGTTGTGCTCAGGCAAAAAAGTGAACAAACAAAATCAAATTAAACTGAAAAACAGGAGCTGCCTTTGCTACTAGCTAAACACTTGAAATAGTTAGTGACATGGCAGGCACTCACCTGAACAGTCTTGCCAGCAAGCCAAGTACACAATCAAAACAAAACATCAAGTGACTTGAGAGAATAGCTCAACAAAAAAGTAGTAAAAAAGGCAACTACCACCAGAGGTCATTTTTGGGTGTGCTCATAAGATACACATATTTTAAATCACATGATTATTCTTGAGCGTACTCTTAACTGACCATAATAACTTTGAGAAATGATTCATACTGTCGGCAGTTTATCAAGCACTGCTTCATGACCAATAATGATGGCTCAACAGGATGAGGAGGAGGGGACTGAATAACTCCGAGCACAACACCTAGACATGCACACAAATACAACCTCAACACTTAGCTATCACAATATTAAAGGTTGTAATGACACTGATTCAATTGGGGCTTTTTCTCAGCTCCAACATATATGAATACCATACCTGTATATTCAAAGGCCAGTTTGAGGAGTTTAGAAAGGTCACGATCTAGTGTCAGCACAATGTCTTCAAATATTCCATTGAGATACTGTGGCACTGCAACAAGGAATTAAACCATAGAATAGCATTTATGAATATGGATGAGGTGGAATCTACTCACAGTCTTCAATGCCTTCACCACCTTTGCCACAGGCCCAGTTGAACAATCTGATACCAGTGACAATGTCAGAAAGATCCTCCAACTGCTTCTTTTTGTCTTCTCTGCTTATTGACATGAAAGCTCCCAGCTCAGTTTGAGGAAATACGCTCTGTAAAGCAGCTATAGAGTAAACACATTCATCACTTGATACCCAGAAGCTTTACAATCACCTCTAGCTTTTTGGTTTCTCTGAGAATCTAAGTTTCCTGGTGAATCTTGTAATGTGTCAACATGTTATCTTACAATTGTGTAACTACATGTAACTATGATTTTACCATTCATTGAATCTGTGGCATTGGCACGGGCTACAAGTTGAGAAAAATGGGCAGAAATTGTTTAGGTCAAATTGTGCGTGCAAGCTTTGAACGGCAGTTGACACCAATTGGCGTCAATAGCAATTTTAGTGCGGATAAGTTGGATTTTAAACTTGTTTATATGGCTGTATTGCACTTCTAGAAAAAAGGACGCTGTTTATAAGAATCCATTACCAGCAAGCATAAGCCTATCACTTTATCTAACAAGATAAATTAGCTAGCTACACAGAAAATTATTTGAGCACAAAATTATATTGGCTTTTTCCTACCTTCACTGCTGGCGCTTGGGTTATCCACCGTATACTAGCTTCCTTAAGCTCAGGTAAAGCTTCTACACCCCATCTGTGCATGTTTCTATAGAAGAAAGAGCACCACAAAAGTCAATTGTTAGCTAAACATCACCTCGACCTCGAAGATAGCCTTTGAGATAAAGAAGCACGAACTCTTAACAGTCACTAAAGCATGGTAGACTAGATTGTTGTCATAATTTGGTGGCCAAGACACTGCTTTGCTTCAAGGCAGATAATAGTGAAGCTCTTCAAATTCTAGTCCAAGCTTCAGGTGTTTTATTCCTCTCTAGTGCTGAATGAGGCAGTCACTTGAAAATGACTCCGCCCCATGCATTATAATATAATTTTTAATGATGCGGTTAATTGGTTAAAGAATAAGTTTCTTATATATATATATATTTACCTTCTCTCTTGGTTAGAGTGACTTATTGGGGTCTAAAGAATTAAGCAAGCTGGTTATATGAATATCTTCTTTGGATGGTTTTGTTCTTGTTGCAGCTCTATCAGAGATTCACGATGGCGTAAAGCTCCACCTCTCCTGGTGCAAGTTTGGCTACAGAAACTACAGCACATGAGAACTTTATTCTAACTATGCTTGTGTGCCAGTGAAAGGACCGACCGGCCTGCGAGACTTTGCAAAATCAACACTCCTCTCTCATTGAAGAGAAAGAGAGCCTGTGGATCTGGAATTATTTGTCATCATAGGAAAATTAATAATGCGCACTTGAAATTAACATGGCGAGACCGATAATAATAATAACAATAAAAAAATGGATTCCCTTGTTTTCCACGTTTTCCTGTGCCAGGTCACACACTCTACTACCACCAAATCTACAGTAGAGTTACTGCATGTAATTAACTACTTGCCATTCACCGCTCGAAGTACGGGCATCTGTGTAGGCAGTCCCAAGCCAGAACGCAGTATAGCATAGCACACAATCTTCCGATACAATGCTAGAAAATAATAGTCAAACATAATGCAGAAATGTCCAGTTCACTATATATGCAACTCAATTCAGTCACATAGTACAGTACATGATAAGCTTGTTCACAAATGTTTTCTAGAGCCACTTCATGTCAATCCAGGTTGTAATCCACATATTGATGTGGGTTAGTTAACAGGTTTTTAATCCAGATGGAGGGGACGGTTCATGTCACGAGGCCTTTGCATCGCATCGCTTCAAGCAGTTCACAATATCAGCCTCATCACATTGCCTTGCTTAGAACTTTCACCCTGAATTAAGAAATCCATCCACTAATTAATGAACTTGCAATCTCTAAATGACTGCTACCTGTATATTCTAGAAAAGTTCCTCACTGCCTCTATCAAACCTTCCTCATTCTTAAAGAGAAACATTTATTTTGTGGAAACACAAATAAAGCACACCAACATGTGCTGATTGACGGGTTGAAACTGGAATTAGAATAGACTATTCAAGTGACATGATGAGATTTCATGTTCACAATATCACCACATCGCTTTGCATCGTGTCACTAGTGGGGGTGGCATATTGTGAAGCAGCCTTTACACATAACCAGATAAGACAAAACCTGGGCTAGAATCTGGATTGACAGAAGTGTCCTGAAGATAGTTCACTCAGACACACTAATGGCCGCTGTGAATAATTACTTGACTCTTAGTGGTTATATAGAGGCACACTTACCATCCAATTCATCTCTGTTCCTTGCTCTGAAGTCGGCAATGTCTTTAAATATAGGAAGCACTCGTGAATCCAAAACATGTACGTGCTGAATCAAGTATTGCTCTGTAATAATAATAATAATAATAATAATAATAACTACTACTACTACTACTACTAATAATAATAATAACTAGCGAGTACCCACATAAACTCTGTGAGGTATAGAAATGTTTTTGTGCTGTGTTTGGAAGGTATTTATTTGGCCTTTAGGATTATGAAGGTGTCAGGTGTTTAGGATTTACATTTTGACAGTTCTACAGATGGCTCCTAGTATGTATATAGAGAGAAACCCTTTGAGTATCTCTGAATACACTTTAGATGCATACTAGTACCATATATGCAGTCCTAGCACATGTGTTATTCTAGGTTGGCTCTCCTGTTGTATGGCCTCCTCAGCATCAGCTGCTCTGCTTACAACTCGGGGAGAGATAAAAGTATCCCTTTGCTCTTCCTCCACGATTGGTTCTAACCAACACTGCAACTAATTGTTGGACGCATGCACAATACTTGGATCAATGAAAGAGTTGCACGACCAGTACAGCAAACCGATGCCTCCAAAGCTGCCCAATGGGAGGCAAAAGCATCTTCCTTCTCTTCACCTTACTTTGATCAGCTTCTGCCTTGGCATGCATTTTTGTATTTTATATAAGAACATTTCATTGGTTATGATCCTGGATTTACAGCAGCTAGCGACAATCATGGCTTAGTGGTGAGAGTCTCGTAACTTGTCTGGAAAGAAGAAGCAGAGCTTCTGATTTGTGCAAGCTCAGCAGCATGTCCACAAATCTTTACAAATATAATCGACAATAATTAGAGCTATAGAGAGAACTAGCTTTATAGATCTGGCATGCCGGATAATGACTTTTTAAGCTATTGCAACATCAGTAAAAAAATACCATCATCTTCCCAAGTTCAAGTTAAAAAAATAAAATAATAATAATACATATATTTTTTAAAGTAAAGAGGATATTTTGTGGTGGAGAAGCACCCCTCATTGCTATGCACATTGCTGCTCTTTCAGCCTACATGGACCTATGAAAGCCCATGTTCACCCTTCACTACATGACCAGTAGATGTGATGGCTCGGAGATTTAATGTATTATACTGAGGCATGGCATGGTTCTAGTACTGTATGTTCTATACATAATATGCTGAACCATGAAAGACAAGGGTTACCATTGCCCATGAAACAGGGAACGTCCTCTCTGTGCTGGAACACAAGAGACTTTTGGTTTGCTTGTGTGTGTATGTGTGGGTGAGAGAGTGTGTGTGTGTGTGTGCGCATGCATGTATACCATTAGTACAAATGAAAAAGAGAAAAAAATCATACCCTTTAGTGAATAATTCATCTCGAAATGAATTTGCATTTTCACAGTGTCCAATGCAGGTGAAGTTGAATCAGACAAACGCTCGACACACGTCTATGAACAAACAAACAAACAAACAAACAGGTGTAGCATCAACAATCAACCACATCGCTCAATCTCATCTGCAAATGGCAATAGCAATTAGGGCATGAATCTTTCTATCGTTGAATGCATAGAGCAAAAAGGCATAATAATAATAATAGCTCTTGCAATCCTTCCTCTAAGCAGCTGACAGTTATAAAAGGAGCTAATCTATAGGTACAACAGGCGTGGCAGAATAGGACTGAGATTCCAGCACTCTTTCTACTGGTGAGCCACTACTTCATTATTACACATCAGGGCCTTACCAACTTATACACAAGTCTTTATGTAGGGGGGGAGGTCATTGTTGAGGGGTCAAATATTCACAGTTGGTGTCTAATAGAGATTGACATGGGGGGGGGGGGGGGGGGGATAATCATGGATTGGAAGCCATACCACTATTTGACCACACATCTTTACATTGCTAATTCCTAACCATGAAAACTGTGAAATATTAAATGCCTCAGAAAACACCCCCCTATCTCTATATATATATTAGGCTTACTTGGATTAATCTTTGGACATCTTCTTTAGTAAGTGGTCTCTCCTCGTCAAACTGGTTGTCTGGATCCAGAACAGTAGCTTTCACCTAGAACACACGAGAGAGATCCCGGACCAAACAATAGGCAACTCGTCCAAGTTCATGCACCCCATCATCTTCTTTATGCTGAGTAGGAATCTACCAAGATGGTGCTTGGTGTGGGCAGGAGTATTCTGAACCCTGCGCCACTGTTATCAGCTCTCGGTTACTATACTGAAGGCTGATGTGTTACAATGTGATGTACAATGACTCTATTTGGCACCAAGTTCATTTTCAGATCTGGATGATCTTCACACGTGCTGACCTTGCAGGCTATTCTTAATTTTGCCATGTCAACTACAAGTCCTTTCTCTATTGTAAGTGCTCTATAAGACTTCTATCAAGATGAGTGATTGCAGTTTGAGTTAGTCAACATGTATAGGATAGTCGCTGAATGGATGTACAGGAAATAGCAATAATTTAACTCATAAAAATTCAAAATGGCTGCTAAATTCCAGCATTAGTCAAAGGTAAAGATAACAATATTTGGCAATGTTGTATTGTAATCATGTACACAGCAAACACCCTCATTTTAGCAAGTCAAATGAGGAAAGCATGCCATGCACACCAATGCAAGTGATGAAAGCGTGCCATGCACACCAATGCAAGCGATGAAAGCATGCCATGCACACCAATACAAGTGATGAAAGCGTGCCATGCACACCAATGCAAGTGATGAAAGCGTGCCATGCACACCAATGCAAGTGATGAAAGCGTGCCATGCACACCAATGCAAGTGATGAAAGCGTGCCATGCACACCAATGCAAGTGATGAAAGCGTGCCATGCACACCAATGCAAGCGATGAAAGCATGCCATGCACACCAATACAAGTGTTGAAAGTGTGCCATGCACACCAATGCAAGTGATGAAAGCGTGCCATGCACACCAATGCAAGTGATGAAAGCGTGCCATGCACACCAATGCAAGTGATGAAAGCGTGCCATGCACACCAATGCAAGCGATGAAAGCGTGCCATGCACACCAATGCAAGCGATGAAAGCGTGCCATGCACACCAATGCAAGTGATGAAAGCGTGCCATGCACACCAATGCAAGCGATGAAAGCGTGCCATGCACACCAATACAAGTGATGAAAGCATGCCATGCACACCAATGCAAGCGATGAAAGCGTGCCATGCACACCAATACAAGTGATGAAAGTGTGCCATGCACACCAATGCAAGTGATGAAAGCGTGCCATGCACACCAATGCAAGTGATGAAAGCGTGCCATTCACACCAATGCAAGTGATGAAAGCATGCCATGCACACCAATGCAAGTGATGAAAGCGTGCCATGCACACCAATGCAAGTGATGAAAGCGTGCCATGCACACCAATGCAAGTGATGAAAGTGTGCCATGCATACCAATGCAAGCGATGAAAGCATGCCATGCACACCAATGCAAGTGATGAAAGCGTGCCATGCACACCAATGCAAGTAATGAAAGCGTGCCATGCACACCAATGCAAGTGATGAAACCATGCTGTGCACACCAATACAAATGATGAAAGCATGCCATGCACAGCAATAAGTCCGTGTTGCTTGGTCCACCAGGCATACGCTGAACATGTCCAGCCACAGAAGAAGAGGCGACTCCTCCCATCTTCAAAGAATGGCGGTGCATACAGAAGCAGAGGAAGCCTTTCCCCAATGAATGGCAACCAGACAGTATTGTTTGTGAGTGTGGCCCACTGTAGTCGACATTAGAGAGACCATCGCTAGCTTCAGCTATTTGTTCGTCGCTCTGAAGGTGCAACAAGGTACTTCGTGAGTTAAACATGGATTGGTTCTCGTGGGTGCCTTCCCCTTTGTTAAGCATCCATTCACTTGCACTGGTTTATGTATCAGTTTGTGCTTTAGGCCGAGGTGCTTAGCAACCAAGTTTTACGGTAAAAACTCCAGTTTTCAGGAAATCTGCATCTCCATAACTCTGCTAGCTGCTTGGTAGCTACATACTCATTTGACGTCTATCTTTATGACGGGCTTACACATTGCTGCTGACCAATGTCAACCTGCTATTTGCAAACTAAAGTCACCCACAACAATGACAAAAGGCCAGAAAGGGGTGTGGTTTAGATGTATGCTGTAACATGTCAAGATGATGAGACTATTAGCTATTACTGAAAATGTTATTGATTTTCAATGTTGGGCCCACATAGAACACCAACCACACTCGCTATTAACATTCACTATCTTTGTAACTGGTATAGCTACATTTAAAATTTAGTTTCTAGTCCTTGAAGATACTTTAACAATTCATGTGTTATCTAGCAATCTCTCTAGACACAGTATATGTATCATTAGTCTCTAGATAGCTGCATTATTAGTCTCTAGCTAGCTGTATCATTAGTTCTAGCTAGCTGTATCATTAGTTTTAGCTAGCTGTATCATTAGTTTTAGCTAGCTGTATCATTAGTTTTAGCTAGCTATATCATTAGTTTTAGCTAGCTATATCATTAGTTTTAGCTAGCTGTATCATTAGTTCTAGCTAGCTGTATCATTAGTCTTTAGCTAGCTGTATCATTAGTTCTAGCTAGCTGTATCATTAGTCTTTAGCTAGCTGTATCATTAGTCTTTAGCTAGCTATATCATTAGTTTTAGCTAGCTGTATCATTAGTCTTTAGCTAGCTGTATCATTAGTCTTTAGCTAGCTGTATCATTAGTTTTAGCTAGCTATATCATTAGTTTTAGCTAGCTATATCATTAGTTTTAGCTAGCTGTATCATTAGTTTTAGCTAGCTGTATCATTAGTTCTAGCTAGCTGTATCATTAGTCTTTAGCTAGCTGTATCATTAGTTTTAGCTAGCTGTATCATTAGTCTTTAGCTAGCTGTATCATTAGTCTTTAGCTAGCTATATCATTAGTTTTAGCTAGCTGTATCATTAGTCTTTAGCTAGCTGTATCATTAGTCTTTAGCTAGCTGTATCTTAGCTATTTATAGCTAGCTGTATTATTATAGTTGTATCATTAGCTCTAGCTAGCTGTGTCGTTAGTCTCTAGCTAGCTGTATCATTAGCTCTAGCTAGCTATATCATTAGTCTCTAGCTAGCTATATTGTTAGCTGTATCATTAGTCTCTAGCAGCTAGCTGTATTATTAATCTATAGTTAGCTGTATCATTAGTCTCTAGCTAACTAATTAGTCTCTAATTAGCAGTAGTATCAGTCTCTACCACCTTGACAATGCAAAGAAGCATAATGGCTTGGGTCTCTTGATCCATAAGTGGGTGAATTATAAATATAACTAGTTAGTTAGTTGAGATTGATTATCACCACGTCTTTGCTCACGAAGGGATCAACATTGTTGCTTCCCATTCTCTTATTTTTCAAAGCCATCAAACAAGTGTGGCAATGGACAACATCTTTGGCCTCATAATGAATGAAGGGTCAAATAGAGAACTAGTTATGCTGGAGGCATCGATAAACACGCCAAATAATCTCTTGGGAAGGTTGAAGGAAATTGGATGGTGAGGAGGTCTTGCCCTCCTGAAGCTGAAGTACTCATGGAGATACCAACTCAGTCAAGCAGCCCAGCTAATAGCATGACAGATACTTGAAATTGGAAATAACTGTCAGCTGTTCTTTGGAGGGGCAACACAATCATTTTTGCACATGCTCACAGTGAGTACCCACCCACTTTTATATTTTTGATCTAAAACTGGTCCATCCAAGACCAGACCTGGTGGACTGCTTGCCATGGCTCTACATACAACCTAGTAGCCAAAAAAGGCACACAACTTAACTAGTGCTGTGAGAAGCAGCTAAAAATAATAATAACAAATTTAAGAAAAATGAGATTAATAGCACATTACATTGCTGAGTTTCAATATTTGTTATCCATTCATAGAAGAGTGCGTATGATTGGAGGTTCTCAATGACCTGTGCTGTTAATTGACCACTAGCTGCTCACCATAAATGCAGCCAATGTTTCAGGGTCTTTGAAGTCCATGGAAAGGCACACTGTAGTGATTTCCTTTATTATATTCTTTATAACACTTTCGGCCTGAGTAGCACTAGCCATTCTCGGTTGCTAGTCTTGAAAGAAAGATGATGATAAAAAGTGAATATTCGGTTCCGGGTGTAACCAGGGACAACTAAGGTTCAAAGTTCAACATATATTCCTTTCATTAACCGAAATACGGTCAAGATGACTCGGCAAATAATAGTATTAGTGAAGCGATGCGTACCTACTGTCAGCTGTTGTCTTGTGTGTAAAAGCTAATGAAATTTCTAATTCAATCACTGAGATACTGGCTGATTGTATAAAGTATCCTGACATTGTGTAGCTACCTTTGTTAGACTTTCCTCGAAATCCAGTGAGAATGTCCTGATTGGAGTTGGTGTGTAGTTTGTCCGAACTGCTGCTAGAAAAGGTAATTTTTCTACCATAGATATAGCGAAAAATTACTGCCTTGTAAGCACATATGGTGTCATAAAGTACCTGAAAAATCTTAACCTTGTTTAGTGACCCATGCAGCTACAGAATATATCTTCTCTCTGTTCTCTCTGTTATAGTAAATTCAACATTGTCATGTAATTTTAAATATAACCACTATCACTTTTTTGTCAGTAACCCCATGTATCTTTGTATATCTTTGTAAATTGGTGTGTATAATGCATAATAATGTCGGTTTATTCTTGCTGTCCAGTCAGTTGGAGAGCGAGTTCATCGAACTCGATACTTGTTTATGCTTGAAACTGGGCATGTGAAACGGGGCATGTGCTGTTTTGACGAAATACTTCACAAGCCTGTTATTGATTTTTAATTGAAGTGTTTAAATAGTGGTGTATTGGCACAATCCATGATAACAGTATCTCTTATGTCTACCATGAAGTTCAGGCACAGGAGAGCTTTACCTTGAAAAGGGTGTGTGTCTTGCAAGATGTGTCTCATGTAGCTGACCCTTGGCCTCTCTTGTGGAGAAAGGAAAGGTGCAGAGATTAGTAGTGTACTAAAACATGTCTGCCACCAATGATGGGCACATGGCAACCTTCATGTACAGGATCTAAGTCAGCCATCTTCTCGTCTGTATGACAACAGCTGCACCAGTTCTTTCGCTTGCATCAATTCTATGACATTAGCTCCCGTATTGTCAGTGTTTCAAGCAGCTGGTAATTATATATCAGCAGAACATTTTAGTGTGCCTGTGCCCCCAACCTTCTGTGGAAAGGCCACTCAGACCCCTGCATGGCCAGCCTATGGGAAAGTGGTATTGAACACAATTTTAATTAATCGGGTTTGTATGTGTGGAGTGGAGGGTTGTGTAGCCTTTGGTGTATTAACACTTTAGTGGGACTTTTTGCAGCTGCCATTTTCTGTGGCCTGATAGCTTTCTCCTGAGCAGTATGTGCAGTAACCTCTTGACTGCTACATTTACAAGCAGCAGTTGGTTGAACAGGGTACTAAGTGTTTCACTTGTGGAGATAACCCTTTTTTTTGTATTGTGTGTGTGTGATTTTTCATGAAATGCGATTTGTCGTCCTAGTGAAGAATAATTAGGTTCAGATATGTTGTTACAGTGGAGTGGTGGTTCTCTTTGAGGTGCGATGCTTTATAACTGATATATATATATATATATATATTGTGTGTGTGTGTGTATGTGGGGGGGGGGGGGGGGGGGGGGGGGGGTTATTTTTCCAACTTGGTATATCTACTGAATAGCGGGATGTTTTGGATTGATTAAATACCCGCTGATCATGACAAACTGAAGAATTCGTAGACTAAGCTCTACTGCTCTTTGCTACACCTATTTGTGGGTTGGATTGCAGATAAAATTGGGGACCTCTGAGTGCCTGAACTGGTTCTAGTTGTGGCTCCAGTTTATATACCTCAAAATGATCCCTCTATGCAGTACTTCAACACCTACACACAGTGAACGTTAACTATTAATGCATTTATACCCTGATTAGTAATCACCCTAGTCAAGGATTAATCACAATTCAACACTAATTAGTAATCACCCTAGTCACGGATCAATCATTAATTCATAATTGAACACTAATTTTGTGATCACCCTAGTCAATGTATTAATCATTAATGCGTAATTCAACACTACATTTTGTCGAGGTATTATTAATCATTAATGCATCATATATATGTATTTCAACACTGATTCCCCCAGAATGAGTAGTAGCCGCCACAGTAAGGTTCCCCACAACCCTCATGGAATGAAGACGGTGAATCTGGCTGACATCTGGGATGACTTATCAAGTGGAATACATCACATCTACAGCCGGCAGAGCATGCCTAAGAAGCGGTACATGGGATTGTACACGTATCCTCGTTGTTCTCCTGTGTGCCCTGCAGGTGCAAAGGCACCAGACAATCATTTTGGCGGGCAAGCGAAGGCCAGAGCTGCTGTGCACAGTTACGGGATGTACTTCCTCTTTACCCTGGCCCTAGTCATAACCTAGCCCTAGTCATAACCCTAGTCCTAGTCATAACCCTAGCCCTAGTCATAACCCTAGCCCTAGTCATAAACCTAGCCCTAGTCATAAACCTAGCCCTAGTCATAACCCTAGCCCTAGTCATAAACCTAGCCCTAGTCATAAACCTAGCCCTAGTCATAACCCTAGCCCTAGTCATAACCCTAGCCCTAGTCATAACCCTAGCCCTAGTCATAAACCTAGCCCTAGTCATAAACCTAGCCCTAGTCATAAACCTAGCCCTAGTCATAACCCTAGCTCTGGTCATAAGCCGAGCCCTAGTCATAAGCCTAGCCCTAGTCATAAGCCTAGCCCTAGTCATAAACCTAGCCCTAGTCATAAACCTAGCCCTAGTCATAAACCTAGCCCTAGTCATAAACCTAGCCCTAGTCATAAACCTGGCCCTAGTCATAAACCTGGCCCTAGTCATAACCCTAGCCCTAGTCATAACCCTAGCTCTAGCCCTAGCCCTAGTCATAACCCTAGCCCTAGTCATAACCCTAGCTCTAGCCCTAGTCATAACCCTAGCCCTAGTCATAACCCTAGCCCTAGTCATAACCCTAGCCCTAGTCATAACCCTAGTCCTAGTCATAACCCTAGCCCTAGTCATAACCCTAGCCCTAGTCATAAACCTAGCCCTAGTCATAAACCTAGCCCTAGTCATAACCCTAGCCCTAGTCATAAACCTAGCCCTAGTCATAAACCTAGCCCTAGTCATAACCCTAGCCCTAGTCATAAACCTAGCCCTAGTCATAAGCCTAGCCCTAGTCATAACCCTAGCCCTAGTCATAACCCTAGCCCTAGTCATAAACCTAGCCCTAGTCTAAACCTAGCCCTATTCATAAACCTAGCCCTAGTCATAACCCTAGCTCTGGTCATAAGCCGAGCCCTAGTCATAAGCCTAGCCCTAGTCATAAACCTAGCCCTAGTCATAAACCTAGCCCTAGTCATAAACCTAGCCCTAGTCATAAACCTAGCCCTAGTCATAACCCTAGCTCTAGCCCTAGCCCTAGTCATAACCCTAGCCCTAGTCATAACCCTAGCTATAACCCTAGCCCTAGTCATAACCCTAGCCCTAGTCATAACCCTAGCCCTAGTCATAACCCTAGCCCTAGTCATAACCCTAGCCCTAGTCATAACCCTAGCCCTAGTCATAAACCTAGCCCTAGTCATAACCCTAGCTCTAGCCCTTGCCCTAGTCATAACCCTAGCCCTAGTCATAACCCTAGCTCTAGCCCTAGTCATAACCCTAGCCCTAGTCATAACCCTAGCCCTAGTCATAACCCTAGCCCTAGTCATAACCCTAGCCCTAGTCATAACCCTAGCCCTAGTCATAACCCTAGCTCTAGCCCTTGCCCTAGTCATAACCCTAGCCCTAGTCATATAACACCTAGTCCTAGTCATAACCCTAGCCATAATCCCATAACCCTAGGCCTAGTCATAACCCTAGCTCTAGCCCTAGCCCTAGTCATAACCCTAGCACTAGTCATAACCCTATAGCCCTAGTCATAACCCTAGCCCGAGTCATAGCCCTAGTCATAACCATAGCCCTAGTCATATAACCCTACCTAGTCCTAGTCATAACCCTAGCCATAATCCCATAACCCTAGGCCTAGTCATAACCTTAGCCCTAGTCATAACCCTAGCCCTAGTCATAACCCTAGCCCTAGTCATAACCCTAGCCCTAGTCATAACCCTAGCCCTAGTCATATAACCCTACCTAGTCCTAGTCATAACCCTAGCCATAATCCCATAACCCTAGGCCTAGTCATAACCTTAGCCCTAGTCATAACCCTAGCCCTAGTCATAACCCTAGCCCTAGTCATATAACCCTAGCACTAGTCGTAACCCTAGCCATAACCCTAGCCATAACCCTAGCCATAACCCTAGGCCTAGTCATAACCTTAGCCCTAGTCATAACCCTAGCTCTAGTCATAACCTTAGCCCTAGTCATAACCCTAGCCCTAGTCATAACCATAACCTTAGTCATAACCTTAGCCCTAATCATAACCCTAGTTTTAGTCATAACCCTAGCCACAACCATAACCTTAGTCAAAACCTTAGCCATAGTGCATAACCCTACCATCCCTTAGTAGCTCTAGCCCCTAGTTATTGACCTTACCCTAGTCTAAGCTTTAATCTCAGCCAAAAACCTTGTCCCAGGGCTCTAGTTCTAGGCCTAGTTCCCAGCCTTTAACCCTTGCTCTACCCTCCAACCCATTAACCTTGAGCTCTAAGGCCAACCTTAACCCTAATCCTAGCCCCCATGCCTTAGCCCTAGCCCTAGCCCAGAACAAAAGAGGCAAGCATGATTTTCCGTGGAAGGTCACCAAAACACAAAGACACCATGCATGAATGAAGGATGTTTGACCTGTTCATATTTGTGATGGGTGACCCGTTCATATTTGTGATGGGTGACCCGTTCATATTTGTGATGGGTGACCTGTTCTTATTTGACTTGTTCATATTAGTGACGGGTGACCCGTTCATATTTATGATGGGTGACTTAAGGGGCTAAGTCCAGGGCATCTAAGTACTAGCTGGGGCTAAGTCCAGGGCATCTAAGTACTAGCTGGGGCTAAGTCTAGGGAATCTAATACTAGCTGGGGCTAAATCTATGGAATCTAATACTAGCTAGGGCTAAGTCTAGGGGACCAAGTACTAGCTGGGGCTAAGACTAGGCATCTAATACTAGCTGGGGCTAAGTCTAGGGGACCAAGTACTAGCTGGGGCTAAATCTAGGGCATCTAATACTATACTAGCTGGGGCTAAGTCTAGGAGACCAAGTACTAGCTGGGGCTATGTTTAGGGCATCTAATACTATGTAGCTTGGGCTAAGTCTAGGGGATCTATAGCTAGGGCGTCTAGGGCATCTGGTACTAACTGGGGCTACATGTAAGTCAATGGCTAGTACTAACTGGAGCTAGGGTTAGGGCAATACCAGCTGGGGCTAAGTCTGGGGCCAAGACTAGTAACATGTTCAGGGCTGGGAGGATATGTCCAGTGTTTCCACCGGTTATCCCGGGATCATTCACGGATGTCCAATGTTCAAAGTTGTTGTTCACCTAACACTGGCTAAGGGTTGGGCTAGGGCAGTGGTTGCTAGGGCATCTTGGTGGCAGTGGTGGTAGGGCTAGGGCAGTGGTTGCTAGGGAATTATTGGTGGCAGTGATGGCAGGGCTAGAGATGACCCCAGGGTTTAGTATCAGGTGGCAACATCTTTGAACTTTTGACATCAATGGGTGATCTTGGATAATCCCTGGTCAGTTAAGGAACTCTCTTGATTGTATACATGTCACCATGCATGCATAGGACATGCTCTCATTAATCATGTAACTAATAGTTTTATTGATGCTGACCAGGGGAAAACACACACACACACACACACACACTCTAGTAAATTTGAATTCACATGCCAATGTTGGTCATTTTTCTTAATAGTCAACCTACAAATAGACACGTGTATAACTACTGTACGAGTATTTATCAGCCTGCCCAAGGCGCTAGCAAACCACGTGTGAAGCGTTCTGCTCCCAACACCGCATCAGGTGAGCCATGTCCCTTTGCCACATGCTTGTACCAGCATATGTGTGAGTGCTGATGTATATACTTGTTGTGTGTGTGTGTGTGTGTGTGTGTGTGTTATGTATTGGTCCCACAGGCAGAGCTCAATTCGTGGGCATTGAACTCTACTCTCAACTGAAAGAATACTTGGAAAGTCATCTGGATCAAATTCGCCCAGTAAGGTTTTATTGTTATTGTTGTTGTTGCTGTTTTTTTAGTTAATATTATTATTATTATTATTATTATTATTATTATTATTATTATTATTATTATTATTATTATTATTATTATTATTATTATTATTATTATTATTATTATTATTATTATTATTATTATTATTATTATTATTATTATTATTATTATTATTATTATTATTATTATTATTATTATTATTATTATTATTATTATTATTATTATTATTATTATTATTATTATTATTATTATTATTATTATTATTATTATTATTATTATTATTATTATTATTATTATTATTATTATTATTATTATTATTATTATTATTATTATTGTGTGTGTTTGTGGGTGCAGGCATGCCTTGGTGTGATCACTGTAAACAAAGTTTCCACTGCACCTGTTCTCTTTGAAATCCCTTACCACATTACATGACTTTTCTGTTGTTTCTTTGCCTCTGCAAGTCTGTAAGGACAGCATGTCTATGCGGTAGGCAACACACATGCCACACAGAGGATGTTTCCAAGGGTTAAATATTCGCAGACGGTGAGACCGACAGAAGGATTTGTGGGAGGGGAAATATTCGTGGGTTGCGTGGCATATAATGGAAGCCACACCCATCATGCTCTGCTGCTTTTCCTCTCACCTATTCGTGGATTGGTAAATATTAAACTGACTCCTTGAAAATATCACTCCCTACAGTATATTGGAGGCAGTGTACCTATAGAAGAGGCAGTATGTAGCTATGGAGGAGGTATGACTATAGAAGAGGCAGCACACCTATAGAGGAGGCAGTATGATAACTATAGAGGAGGTAATGCGCTTTTGGAGGAGGCAGCATGTAAGAGGAGGCAGCATGCCTATAGAGGAGGCAATATATCTATAGAGGAGGCAGTGTACCTATAGAAGCAGCAGCATACCTATAGAGGAGGGGGCATAACTATAGGACCATACCTATAGAGGAGGCAACATACCTATAGAAGGGACAACATATCTGGAGAGTGGGCAGCTACCTAGAGTGGAGGCAGCATACTATAGAGGAGGCAGCGTACTATAGAGGATGCAGCAGCATAACTATAGAGGTGGCAGCATACCTATATAGAAGAGATAGTAGAACTATAAATGGAGGCACCATACCTGTATAGAAGAGGACGCTTACCTATAGAAGAGGCAAACTAGAGATGAGGCAGCATACCTATAGAGGTGGCATACTATAGAGGAAGCAGCAGCATAATTATAGAGGTCTCAGCATACCTATTTAAAAGAGGTAGTAGAACTATAAATGGAGGCACCATACCTGTATATAGGAGGCCGCTTATGTATAGAGGAGGCAGCATACCTATAAATGAGGCGGCATACGTTCTACACAAAAGACTAGTCCGAAGCTCCAGTTGTTATGCTAAAGGGTGTGGCCTGTGGGCCTACATAGTGCCACGTCACAGCTATAGGGAAGCAGTGACTGTCCTCTACATTGCTCCATTTAAAGGAATTAGGATTTCACATTTTGTGTGAGAAAGTATTGCTACCATAATATCTTGTAGACTCTGCTGATGGGGGAGACTATCAGATAGAGTTGCATAACTGCCAATGGTTCATCTGTATTATTATGCTCCCTCTGTGTGCTTACTTTTGCCACTCAAGTTGTGCGTACAGATATGACCCTAGCTGAGTTGCATGCACCTAAACCTAACTCTCCCATGTTTGAGAGGCAGTTCTCAGCTAGTGATTGTGAAGTTGCCTGGAACACCTCAGACTTGGACGTGTGGCTGTGCTATCTATAGGCTCTAATATGCACCTAATATGCACAAATTAATGTGTGATTGAACTTCCACTAATGAGGTGCAAACATTCAATGGAGACCCTGAAAAGACGTAAGGAAGCTATTCTACAGTTTAGGGCGAAAGGTGCTCTTTAATGTTCTGTGCACTCTATTAAAGGCAGCGTAGCGCTACGGCATAACAAGCTACTGCCAATTCTTAGAAGAAGGTGTGAGCTGCATGGCTCCCTATTGGTGGTGGTAGCACACAGTCTCTCCCTGCAAACATGATAACTAATCATCTCACATGCTGGACTTTGTGGCTATTGCTTGCTGCTGCTGTCGCTGGTCCCTGTTGTTATTATTGTTGCTGTTACTGCTGATGACAATAGACCTCTTGCCATGCTTTCAGGGAGGTGAGGGCTTGATGGGGGATTACATCCTCAAGTTCTACACCACTTCCTGGGAGGAGTACCAGTTCTCAAGCAGAGTGCTCAATGGCATTTGTCAGTACCTCAACCGCCACTGGGTGAAGAGAGAGAATGACGAGGGAAAGAAAGACATCTTTGATATCTACTCCGTGAGTTTGCTATTCGTCCAAAGATGTTCCTCTGGATGTCGGTGTGTGTGGGGCGGGGGGGGGGGGGGGGGGGGGAAGGGGGGATAATTGTCAAGACAACTAAATGTTTACATGTCTTGTTATTTGGTAAATTCCAGATGTTTAGCCCCCCCCCCCATCTAACTGTAGCTGCTAGGCACTGCTCTCATTGGCCAATATAAAAGCGCCCTTGTACGCGCCTGTGAAGCACTGACCTCACTGTGCCGAAAATTAGATTGTTCTGCACATGTGAAGTAGCGTCAACGTGAGCAAGGCAACATACAATTACTGTCATGACCACGCCTCCTATTATTATAGGTACAATTGTCCTTAGTTTCTTGGTGGGTGTTGTTGGAGGTTGCTTCTGGTCCTTTGCCCAGGCTTCTAGCCTGAAAGCTCCTCCCCCTCCTCCATGGCCTATGAAGTAGAAGACACACGCCTGCCTCACCACGGGCCACGGGTGCCAGCTGTGCAGGATTGTTCTCAACTTTGACCAAATGGAGTCTTTTTGCTTGTGAAGGGCGTCCAAATGTTTCTCTAATGATGGCTGTGCATCGAGGGTGAGGTCAGTAGCTGTGCATACTTGAAGGCTACCACTACCTGCTTTACCTGGCCTGCAGGACTAGCTCCTTCACCTGGCCTGCAGGACTAGCTCCTTCACTGGCCTGCAGGACTAGCTCCTTCACCTGGCCTGCGAGACTAGATCCTTCACCTGGCCTGCAGGACTAGCTCCTTCACCTGGCCTGCAAGACTAGCTCCTTCACCTGGCCTGCAGGACTAGCTCCTTCACCTGGCCTGCAGGACTAGCTCCTTCACGTGGCCTGCGAGACTAGCTCCTTCACCTGGCCTGCAAGAATAGCTCCTTCACCTGGCCTGCGAGAATAGCTCCTTCACCTGGCCTGCGAGACTAGCTCCTTTGCTTGGCCTGCAAGACTAGCTCCTTCACCTGGCCTGCGGGACTAGCTCCTTCACCTGGCCTGTGAGACTAGATCCTTCACCTGGCCTGTGAGACTAGATCCTTCACCTGGCCTGTGAGACTAGATCCTTCACCTGGCCTGCAGGACTAGCTCCTTTGCTTGGCCTGCGAGACTAGCTCCTTCACCTGGCCTGCAAGACTAGCTCCTTCACCTGGCCTGCAAGACTAGCTCCTTCACATGGCCTGCGAGACTAGCTCCTTTGCTTGGCCTGCAAGACTAGCTCCTTCACCTGGCCTGCAGGACTAGCTCCTTCACCTGGCCTGCGGGACTAGCTCCTTCACCTGGCCTGCAAGACTAGTTCCTTCACATGGCCTGCGAGACTAGCTCCTTTGCTTGGCCTGCAGGACTAGCTCCTTCACCTGTCCTGCAAGACTAGCTCCTTCTCTGCCCACATTTATGTTATTGTCCAAAGCATTAATTTGTTCAGCGCGGGCTTGTTTCAATGGGGTTGGCTGAACCTCCTGAGTTACGACCAAAGTGTGCTCTACATGGTAGTTCTTGTAGGGAACAAGGGAGGAGTGTGGCGTCAGCATAGGTACACAATGAACCCATGACCTGTTTGGACTGAGGGCTGCAGTGGATGGCCATGTTATAGAAGCACCAAAACAGAACTCTTGTAGGAGAAGTAGTGTCTTCCAATTTGAAAACATAGAGGCAGGTATAAGAGCGGTGTCCTCCAAATGGACGACATATCTGGGGACATGCATTTTGGTCCTAAGTGCATTGATTAAGCCAGAGTGATCCTTTGTAGATGCTAGACACTAGTTAATATATGCTTACGTGCTCCGACAAAGAACGTACATGCATGCATACGTACATACATACATGCATACATATGTACACACATACATAGATTTTCTATGACTATAGAGTTCTTAGCAAAGCTTCCAGCAGCATGATTGTTACTATCTGAATCCAACACCCGTCAATGTACAAGCAGCCCTATGCTGTTTCTAGTGCGGCAAATGGTAAGCAGGCACCCAGTGTATGGAAATCCTATGCAAGGCCAAGGAGATCGATAGCGATGAAGATCTGTTTGCAGACATGGATAGAGTTGAAGTCGATGACTTGGTAGTTTTAGTAAAGCAAGAGCAGAAATAGCTAAGGCAGAGGCACTGGCTGGACCCTCAACTAGAGCCAGTTCTTACTGGCTGCAAGATTGCAAGTGATCATGCTGAGTACTGGCAGTGCAAGTGTCATGCACATGTATAATCAGCCGTGCTGGCAATGCAAGTGTCATGTACATGTATAATCAGCAGTGCTGGCAGTGCAAGTGTCATGTACATGTATAATCAGCAGTGCAAGTGTCATGCACATGTATAATCAGCAGTGCTGGTAATGCAAGTGTCATGCACATGTATAATCAGCAGTACTGGCAGTGCAAGTGTCATGTACATGTATAATCAGCAGTACTGGCAGTGCAAGTGTCATGTACATGTATAATCAGCAGTGCAAGTGTCATGCACATGTATAATCAGCAGTGCTGGCAATGCAAGTGTCATGTACATGTATAATCAGCAGTACTGGCAGTGCAAGTGTCATGCACATGTATAATCAGCAGTACTGGCAGTGCAAGTGTCATGTACATGTATAATCAGCAGTACTGGCAGTGCAAGTGTCATGTACATGTATAATTAGCAGTGCAAGTGTCATGCACATGTATAATCAGCAGTGCTCTGGCAATGCAAGTGTCATGCACATGTATAATCAGCAGTGCTGGCAGTGCAAGTGTCATGTACATGTATAATCAGCAGTGCTGGCAGTGCAAGTGTCATGTACATGTATAATCAGCAGTGCAAGTGTCATGCACATGTATAATCAGCAGTGCTGGCAATGCAAGTGTCATGCACATGTATAATCAGCAGTGCTGGCAATGCAAGTGTCATGTACATGTATAATCAGCAGTGCTGGCAATGCAAGTGTCATGCACATGTATAATCAGCAGTACTGGCAGTGCAAGTGTCATGTACATGTATAATCAGCAGTGCAAGTGTCATGCACATGTATAATCAGCAGTGCTGGCAATGCAAGTGTCATGCACATGTATAATCAGCAGTACTGGCAGTGCAAGTGTCATGTACATGTATAATCAGCAGTACTGGCAGTGCAAGTGTCATGTACATGTATAATCAGCAGTGCAAGTGTCATGCACATGTATAATCAGCAGTGCAAGTGTCATGCACATGTATAATCAGCAGTGCTGGCAATGCAAGTGTCATGCACATGTATAATCAGCAGTATACTGGCAGTGCAAGTGTCATGTACATGTATAATCAGCAGTGCAAGTGTCATGCACATGTATAATCAGCAGTGCTGGCAATGCAAGTGTCATGTACATGTATAATCAGCAGTGCTGGCAGTGCAAGTGTCATGCACATGTATAATCAGCAGTGCTGGCAGTGCAAGTGTCATGCACATGTATAATCAGCAGTGCTGGCAGTGCAAGTGTCATGTACATGTATAATCAGCAGTGCTGACAGTGCAAGTGTCATGCACATGTATAATCAGCAGTGCTGGCAGTGCAAGTGTCATGTACATGTATAATCAGCAGTGCTGGCAGTGCAAGTGTCATGCACATGTATAATCAGCAGTGCTGGCAGTGCAAGTGTCATGTACATGTATAATCAGCAGTGCTGGCAGTGCAAGTGTCATGTACATGTATAATCAGCAGTGCTGGCAGTGCAAGTGTCATGCACATGTATAATCAGCAGTGCTGACAGTGCAAGTGTCATGTACATGTATAATCAGCAGTGCTGGCAGTGCAAGTGTCATGTACATGTATAATCAGCAGTGCTGACAGTGCAAGTGTCATGCACATGTATAATCAGCAGTGCTGGCAGTGCAAGTGTCATGCACATGTATAATCAGCAGTGCTGGCAGTGCAAGTGTCATGATGGGTGGAGAGGAAGATGGGTAGGGAGGAAGATGGGTGGAGAGGAAGATGGGTAGGGAGGGAGATGGGTGGAGAGGAAGATGGGTAGGGAGGAGGGAGGAGATGGAGAGGGAGGGAGTTATGTATAATCAGCAGTGCTGGCAGTGCAAGTGTCATGCACATGTATAATCAGCAGTGCTGGCAGTGCAAGTGTCATGCACATGTATAATCAGCAGTGCTGGCAATGCAAGTGTCATGCACATGTATAATCAGCAGTGCTGGCAGTGCAAGTGTCATGTACATGTATAATCAGCAGTACTGGCAGTGCAAGTGTCATGTACATGTATAATCAGCAGTACTGGCAGTGCAAGTGTCATGTACATGTATAATCAGCAGTGCTGGCAATGCAAGTGTCATGCACATGTATAATCAGCAGTGCTGGCAGTGCAAGTGTCATGTACATGTATAATCAGCAGTACTGGCAGTGCAAGTGTCATGCACATGTATAATCAGCAGTGCTGGCAGTGCAAGTGTCATGCACATGTATAATCACTAGCGCCTGTAAACTTCATGCCACAAGCATCCCTATACAGAACGTATAGGGATGCTTGATTTTCAAGGTGAAAGTTCAAGGGTGTGACCAGTGTCACGAACTATTACACTAGAATCTTTTTTTGTCAGCAGTCAGTACATGGTACATGCCAGAATCAATCAGTACCCAAGACCAATAGTGATTACTTGTAGACCACCTGGGGATGTTCTATGATGGGGGTGGAGGGGTGTGTGTGTGTGGTGTGTGTGTGTGTGGGGGGGGGGGGGGGGGGGGGGGGCAGATAAGCACAACAGCTTCTGATTTTTAGGTGCTGGGGGGATTTCTGGGTTAGTGGGTCCCAATCTAAAGGCGGGGTGCACTGAGATGATTGCATGCTTGCTGTCCCAGTGACAGCTTATAATTATGTAGAACATTATTGAATGGCATGTCCTTGATAAGGGATTTCATTGCAGCTCGCTCTGCTCACTTGGAAGGAGTGTATGTTCAACGGAATGCATTGCCAAGTAAGTGAAAGCAGGAGTGTGTGTGTGTGTGTGTGTGTGTGTGTGTGTGCGTGTGTGTGTGTGTGTGTGTGTGTGGACATAGAACTTTGTCATTCTATAGTTACACTGGTTCTAGTTTACTAGTTTATTTATGTGAGGAATGTGTAGCATTCCCTATATTTGGTTTGACCACTATTTTAATACGGAGGACAACAAACATACTCTCTCTCTCATATACACACGCACACATACACACACACACACAAACAAACAAAGGTAGGGTTTAATTTAGAAAATTGTCCAAGGGGGGGGGGGCAACTGGAGGAATCTGGATATTAAGGGGGGCCATGATGGTTAAAGATGTGACAAAGTTTCTAATGATACAATTTCCAAGGGGGGGGGGGGCAAAAAGGTTCCAAGCCGCCGCCCCTAAATGAAACCCTGTAATATACCTTAGCCCTATACCTTAGCCCTACATCAAGCAAGCTCACTTCGACAGCATCTTAGTATGGCCAATTTTAGCTCCCAAAACACTTCCAGCATGCCTTGAATTCAGTATTTTAAATTGATCTTGTATTCACACACACACACACACACACACCATACACAACACACACACACACACACCATACACAACACACACATACACAACACATACACAACACACACGCACACCATACACAACACAACACACACACACACACCATACACAACACACACAAAAACATACACACACACACACACGACTTGCATACAGTTAGGTCTGTTCCGTTCCTTATAGTTTTACTAGCACAAGATTCCATATTCCCCAATTGCATTGCAGCAGCTAATCTGTTTATCGATTCAGTAAAACGCCCGAGAATTAGTCAAAGAATTGTCTATACAATTAACGCACTGTGTGTGTGCAATACTTGATTCAGCAGCTGCTGCGAGGTCTCTGCAAGGAAGTGATGAGTTGGTTGACTGGGAGAGGCTTCCTCTTGTGACAATAGTTAAGATAAGCACAGCCCTTCAAGATTCAGCAGCTGCTGCACGTTGTCTCTGCAAGGAAGTGATGAGTTTGTTGACTGAGGAGCTTGCTCTTGTGACAAGTTAAGATAAGCACAGCCCTTCAACAAAACTAGGGTCCATGCATCTATGTGGTATCATCAACATGTTTGTGTCTACTTTAGTAATGCACAGGATAGAGAACAACATCTATGGTTGGCCGCTTTGGAGTTACCCCTCAATAACTTCCTGTAGGAGGCTGCTTGATTACACAAATAATAGTAATAAATAATAATAATAATAATAATAATAATAATAATAATAATAATAATAATAATAATAATAATAATAATAATAATAATAATAATAATAATAATAATAATAATAATAATAATAATAAATTATTAAAATAATAATAATAAAGTGTTTAAAAACCAAATTTGAGTTAACCTCTACCTCGATCAGTTAGATGACCCTTTACCATTTAAACACATGTACACCAATATTTTATTGTACAGATGCTGCTTTAAAAACGATAATAATCCATAAATGGTAAAGTATCGTCAACATGTTTGTGTTTTTGACTGGACAGTCTTGTTTTTGTTCTTTTGTGACAAGTCAATTGAGTTCATTGGAATCCTCAATGTTTGTTGTTAGCTAATAACATATTCATGTGTGTGTGCAGGGTTGCCAAAGTGTAGGTGGTTGCAGTGCCATCTAGAAATCTTATACCGAATGTGTCAATATAAGTCGCAGTGGCTAACTAATCACTGGGCGGGGTCACAAGTGGAGCATGTGACCTCGGGTACTGCAGCTAGCTGCAATGCTGTCGACCTTTTTTGTATGTTTGTGAAATGTCTGGAGCTGTAATCTGTCAACTCAATCTTCTTTCTCTAGTTCCCACGAGCTATTGGCTTATGTACCCTGTACTCCCCCTTTCAGCTCTTCTATTCCTAGACAACTTTGAGTTTAGGGGGGACGACTCTATTTTTTAATTTTTTAAAAAAAATTTAACTTGTGGTTACAACTTTAGAGCTCCGTAGATTCTGAAAACTTCATGTTATGGACTTGATATATAGCTCAAAAGATAGGTCTCTCTGTGTGCTCTCTTTTGATACTAAAATATGTTTCATAGGTATTTCTATAGGCAAGTTACTAAACCCTAAACCTCAATCCCTGCAACCTCCACAGAAACCACTCCTTCAATTTTGCACCCACGTGTCTGACCAGGTAATAAATTTTTAACGCCTAATCAAAACAGTGATTACATGCGCTAGAGCTTCCTCTAGCCACTCGTACCATTCGCCATCCGGAGTGGTTTCTGTGGAGGTTGCGGGGATTCAGGTTTTTGAGGTCCCTCCGCTTTAGGGTCTAGTAACTTGCCTATAGTTACCCATGAATATAGTTATAACTATGAAACTATGAAACATATTTTAGTATCAAAAGAGAGCACACAGAGAGACCTATCTTTTGAGCTATATATCAAGTCCATACCATGAAGTTTGCAGAATCTACGGAGCTCTAAAGTTGTAACCACAGGTTAAATTTTATTTTTTATTTTTTATTAGCCTTTAAAAGCTGCAGTATAGCTAGACCAGACTTACATGGGAATTGAGGTCAGAGCTTAGCTCCTGCATGATGCTCCGGCAATCATCATTAAAATAATAATAATAATAATAATAACAACAATAAAAAATATAATAACAATAACAATACAACAACAACAACAACAACAATTATAATAATAATAATAAAATAATAAAATAATAATAATAAAATAGTAGTAGTAGCGCAGCAGTAGTAGCAGTAATAATAATAGTAATAATAATAATAATAATAATAATAATAATATATATTTTTAAAGTGCTGGCCAACTTCTACTCCAGCAAATATCATGTGGTTGCATTGCTAACATGAATTTGATGGGTGTGGTTTTACAAATTAATGGGTGGAGTTCATAAAATAAAGCAGTGGGTGGAGTTTATAAACCAGTGGGAGGAGTTCATAAACCTATGGTGGAGTTCACAAATCAATGGGTGGAGTTTATGAATTGTTGCAGCCCATGGAAAAACCAGAGTTATTATCCCTAAGAAACAGGGTTGACCTAGGGCTTGTGGTCTGGCAAATGAGGTACCAGGAGGGCATGAGATGAGCACCAACATGTCTCTCTCCGTGTGGACCTGAAGCGAGTCTTTAAATTCTGGCCGTGGAATTGAAGGCACGCTCTACAGACACCTCCAGCCATGGACACGTGCCATGTGGTGGGAGGGATGGTAACCAACAGATGGATTCACAAGAGGGAATGTATTCATGGACTGTGTAGCAGAAGCCACACCCTACTCTTTTGCTCTTCCTCCTACCCATTCACGTATTGGGTGTCTAGACCGTGAAAAGAAATTATCCTCCTCTGATGTGTGTGTGTGTGGGGGGGGGGGGAGAGTGTGTGTGGGGTGGATGTGTAATCCAACCCTTTATGTACTTTGTACCCACCTCGGCTCACCGTGCCCCCCTTCCCAATGTTCTGCAGGTGACCAATTCTGTCTTGAAGCTGATTGAGCAGGAGCGTAATGGCGAGACCATCAACACCAGACTCATCAGTGGTGTGGTGGATTGCTACGGTAGGTTGAGCAGTGGTGTGGTGGATTGCTACGGTAGGTTGTGGAGAGGTTGTTTTATCAACTATACTTGTGGTAGAGCAGTGTGCTACGTGCCAAGAAAAGTTCCATGAACTTATTTAAAAAAATTAAAAAAATTATTTTTTAAAGGAATATATGGAATTTGCTTTAAGGCGAAACAAGGTTTGAAAACCGTGGTTTACCATTTAAAGTAATCTTTGCACACATTCATGCTATGGGCCTGATTTACATACCAACATGTAGCCAGTGCAGTATGCTTTCTGATGGTAGGTTTTGTTTTACCACCCGTTTATCTGTTAGAACTGCAAGTTGGAATGTGAAGTTAAATCACCTCTCCAATCGATCACTTCCAGCATCAAGTCTTATGCCTATAACAACTGTGGTTGTACAAACACTGCAATTTTGTTACAAAGATAATATCATAGAAGTGGTTTTAGTTCGTGTGAAGAGCGTCTAAAATAAATTACAAATACTAACAAAACCTTGTGGTTAGGACTGTGGCGCTCCATAGATTCTGCACACTTCACTGTAGGAACTACTAGCTCAAAAGATAGGTCTCTCTGTGTGCTCTCTTTTGCATAAATATGACTATGCATGCAGCCAAAGTGGGTACCTCAAAATATGAGTGCCTGTAGGTATGGTTCCTGATTGGAAAGTGCTATATAGCCAGTTGAAATTGGTGATGGCTCGAGGAAGTCCTCCTCTACAATACAAGCGTATTCATTAAGTGCTAAACCACAACTAATTAGGCAAGCGCAGGTGCTGGGGAAAAAATTGGCAGACTTTTTTCCTTCACAGCCCCATGCTTGCCTAATTAGAACTTTCTAGCGTCAAAATGTAAACAGTGATTATGTTGAGTAGGGGTAGCTCTAGCCACAGATACCAATGTCAACTGGCTAGCACCTTCCAATCAGGAACCACAACAGTAACCAGTTTAGGCACCCCCACTTTGGCTGCATGTAACTTTTACCCTAGTTAAACCTTTGTTAAGCACGCAGAGATTTATTAAGTTTATACAGGAAAGTGTGTGGAATCCATAGCTTAACCACAAGGTTATGAAACCAGACCTGTCACAACTTTAGTAATGGCTAGACCATCAACACTTGACTGATCAGTGGTGGGGTGCATTGCTACGGTAGGTTGTGGCAAGACCATCAACACCTGACTGATCAGCGGTGTGGTGCATTGCTATGGTAGTTTGTGGCAAGACCATCAACACCTGACTCATCAGTGGTGGGGTGCATTGCTACGGTAGGTTGTGGCAAGACCATCAACACCTGACTGATCAGCGGTGTGGTGCATTGCTACGGTAGGTTGTGGCAAGACCATCAACACCTGACTCATCAGTGGTGGGGTGCATTGCTACGCTAGGTTGTGGCAAGACCATCAACACCTGACTGATCAGTGGTGGGGTGCATTGCTACGGTAGGTTGTGGCAAGACCATCAACACCTGACTGATCAGCGGTGTGGTGCATTGCTACGGTAGGTTGTGGCAAGACCATCAACACCTGACTGATCAGTGGTGGGGTGCATTGCTACGGTAGGTTGTGGCAAGACCATCAACACCAGAATCATCAGTGGTGGGGTGCATTGTTACGGTAGGGAGTGGAGTAACAAGCCTAAAATTATTTTCACCTTTTTATAACTCGCCCCTCCCTCCCTCCCTCCCCTCAGCTAAGTGATAAGGTGGTATCATATAACAAATATTGATTGTCTGGTGGGTGCAAATAACCATAAAAGGGATGCATTGCATTGTTTTCTTTATGCTTGCAAAATATAAAAAATGGGGGGGAAATGAAGGGAAATGAAGAAAAAACCCAAAAATAAATATTTACATGTGCGCTGAACGCCAGTTTGCTTTTATTAAAAAAATTAATTAAAAAATCAACTTGTTTATAGCAACTTCCTCTTATTAACTTCAATTAGCTCCTCAAAGTTTTGGCTGGATGCTATGTATGCTAGAGCATCGAGCCGAAACCTTGAGGAGCTAATTGAAGTTGACATTGAGAAAATGGTTATAACCTACTGTAGCTAAGAGTTTGTCGAGAAGAACGTAAAAAGAAAAAGAATATCATTTATGCTTTTATCTGTTTGTTTGTTTCTTTCTATTTATATTTATCCATCGACCGATCAATTTGTAATTACTTATTTATAAAATTATTTCTTTATCTTTTATTATATATTTATCTTGGCTCACCTGGCATCACTCACTGGCCGAGTCGTTGTGAAATGGTGATAACTCTGCACTTATGGGGCGAGGGAGCTGTTTGTTGGGTCAATGGTGGCAGATGTCAATTGCTCTGCTTTCTTGGGGCTGTGCTCTGAGAACTGGTGGGCTGCCATGAGGCTGCACAGATTCTTGTAGGTCTTAGACCCAAGGGACCACTAGCCACCTCTTCACTCTGATGGAGGAGGCACTCCACGATCAATTTCTTTGCTGTCTGTAAGTTTGCTCATCTCGATGGATCCGATTCTTTCCCCAAACTGGAGCTTATTGTGTTTCATTTGCATTCTAGTAAGAGTTGCAGCTATGAATATGCTTGTAACACAATGAAGTCACGAATGCTAAGTAAGCTCTTCATTGGAACTTACATCAACATTTGACCAATTGACCAACATAAAGCACTCACAAGCACAAACTTGGACATCACCCCCTCCCCCTCTCACCTATCCCCTCCCCCTCTCCCCTATCCCCTCTCCCCTCCCCCCTCCCCCTCTCCCCTATCCCCTCTCCCCTCCCCCCTCCCCCCCTCCCCCCTCCCCCTCCTCCCCTCCCCCCTCTCCCCTCCCCCTCCCCCCCTCTCCCCATATTAACTCTCACTATATGCATTGAAGGTTAGATTATGTTTTAGCCTGCCTATGCCCAGAAGAAGACTGCTAAAGGTGTCAGAAAGCTATCCTTCAAGTTTGAGGTGGAGATTGAGCAAAGAATATAGAATGGTGGAAGATTACACAATTGCCGTCATCGACCATCTCTTCCTGCTTCTGTTGGTGTTTCTGGAAGCTCTTCTGCTGAGTAAGGCTGCACAGGCTACTGGGAAACACTCTGAAACCCTCCACTCTCTGCTGAGTAAGGCTGCACAGGCACCTATGCCTACTGGGAAACACTCTGAATCCCTTCACTCTGTGCTGAGTAACCACTCTGAATCCCTCCACTCTCTGCTGAGTAAGACTGCACAGGCACCTATGCCTACTGGGAACCTCTCTGAATCGACTCTCTGCTGAGTAAGGCTGCACAGGCACCTATGCCTACTGGGAACCACTCTGAATCCCTCCACTCTCTGCTGAGTAAGACTGCACAGGCACCTATGCCTACTGGGAACCTCTCTGAATCGACTCTCTGCTGAGTAAGGCTGCACAGGCACCTATGCCTACTGGGAACCACTCTGAATCCCTCCACTCTCTGCTGAGTAAGGCTGCACAGGTACCTATGCCTACTGGGAGCCTCTCTGAATCCCTCCACTCTCTGCTGAGTAAGGCTGCACAGGCACCTACTCAACTGGGAGCTTCTCCTGAATCCCTTCACTCTTGAGAAAAGGGGTAATCCGTGATGGATCTCCTTACTGAAAGTTTTGATTTAAACGGCATGATTAGTGGTGAATAATTCCTCTTTGCTTGAGCCAGCAATTGACCAAACTGCAGCTAGTGGACGTTCATTCCAATGTAATCTAATGAGTATCCTGAAGTTATGTAATGAAATTTTAAAGCTTAAAATTATAACTAGTGTGAGTAGGACAGGACATACGTTGACATGCGTATGCATGCCTGTGCCCCCCAGCAGGGGCAGGAAACAGAGTGGCAATTTCTTGTGTGCTTGGTGTGTCCGCTCTGATTGGGCATGCGCTGGTTATTATAGACATGAAAAACAAACGCTGTCAATAACACATTTGGTAAGTGTGATTGCTTGTTCATAGTCCTCATTAGTATCATCAACCGCCAGGGTGTAATTGGTCATAAACTGTTGTTACTATGGGGGGAGGGGGGTGACAGAGCATAATGGTGAGTGTACCTTTCTGTCTGTTGGTGCAGAGATGGACGCTTATGATGAGCCAATTTAGCTGCATGTCTAGAGAGGAGCCAAGCTGCGCTCACCAGACCTAGAGTGCATATGTGCTGGTGTACAGGTCGTTGTTAAGGTCAGACAGAGGTCATTGATCTTTAGTAACTACTTACCCAGCACATGGTCAGTGCATTGGCTCCTTTAATTAAGCTTACTGGTGGGTGGTGCATTGGCTCCTTTAATTAAGCTTACTGGTGGTGCATTGGCTCCTTTAATTAAGCTTACTGGTGGGTGGTGCATTGGCTCCTTTAATTAGGCTTACTGGTGGGTGGTGCATTGGCTCCTTTAATTAAGCTTACTGGTGGGTGGTGCATTGGCTCCTTTAATTAAGCTTACTAGTGGGTGGTGCATTGGCTCCTTTAATTAAGCTTACTAGTGGGTGGTGCATTGGCTCCTTTAATTAAGCTTACTAGTGGGTGGTGCATTGGCTCCTTTAATTAAGCTTACTGGTGGGTGGTGCATTGGCTCCTTTAATTAAGCTTACTGGTGGGTGGTGCATTGGCTCCTTTAATTAAGCTTACTGGTGGGTGGTGCATTGGCTCCTTTAATTAAGCTTACTGGTGGGTGGTGCTTTAATTAAGCTTACTAGTGGGTGGTGCATTGGCTCCTTTAATTAAGCTTACTGGTGGGTGGTGCATTGGCTCCTTTAAGCTTACTGGTGGGTGGTGCATTGGCTCCTTTAATTAAGCTTACTGGTGGGTGGTGCATTGGCTCCTTTAAGCTTACTGGTGGGTGGTGCATTGGCCCCTTTAATTAGGCTTACTGGTGGTGCATTGGCTCCTTTAATTAAGCTTACTGGTGGGTGGTGCATTGGCTCCTTTAAGCTTACTGGTGGGTGGTGCATTGGCTCCTTTAATTAAGCTTACTGGTGGGTGGTGCATTGGCTCCTTTAATTAAGCTTAGCATTGGCTCCTTTAAATAAGTTTACTGGTGGGTGGTGCATTGGCTCCTTTAATCAAGCTTACTGGTGGGTGGTGCATTGGCTCCTTTAATTAGGCTTACTGGTGGGTGGTGCATTGGCTCCTTTAATTAAGCTTACTGGTGGGTGGTGCATTGGCTCCTTTAATTAAGCTTACTGGTGGGTGGTGCATTGGCTCCTTTAATTAAGCTTACTGGTGGGTGGTGCATTGGCTCCTTTAAGCTTACTGGTGGGTGGTGCATTGGCTCCTTTAATTAAGCTTACTGGTGGGTGGTGCATTGGCTCCTTTAAGCTTACTGGTGGGTGGTGCATTGGCTCCTTTAATTAAGCTTACTGGTGGGTGGTGCATTGGCTCCTTTAATTAAGCTTACTGGTGGGTGGTGCATTGGCTCCTTTAATTAAGCTTACTGGTGGGTGGTGCATTGGCTCCTTTAATTAAGCTTACTGGTGGGTGGTGCATTGGCTCCTTTAATTAAGCTTACTAGTGGGTGGTGCATTGGCTCCTTTAATTAAGCTTACTGGTGGGTGGTGCATTGGCTCCTTTAAGCTTACTGGTGGGTGGTGCATTGGCTCCTTTAATTAAGCTTACTGGTGGGTGGTGCATTGGCTCCTTTAATTAAGCTTACTAGTGGGTGGTGCATTGGCTCCTTTAATTAAGCTTACTGGTGGGTGGTGCATTGGCTCCTTTAAGCTTACTGGTGGGTGGTGCATTGGCTCCTTTAATTAAGCTTACTGGTGGGTGGTGCATTGGCTCCTTTAAGCTTACTGGTGGGTGGTGCATTGGCCCCTTTAATTAGGCTTACTGGTGGTGCATTGGCTCCTTTAATTAAGCTTACTGGTGGGTGGTGCATTGGCTCCTTTAAGCTTACTGGTGGGTGGTGCATTGGCTCCTTTAATTAAGCTTACTGGTGGGTGGTGCATTGGCTCCTTTAATTAAGCTTAGCATTGGCTCCTTTAAATAAGTTTACTGGTGGGTGGTGCATTGGCTCCTTTAAATAAGCTTACTGGTGGGTGGTGCATTGGCTCCTTTAATTAAGCTTACTGGTGGGTGCTCCTTTAATTAAGCTTACTGGTGGGTGCTCCTTTAATT
Source organism: Cladorhizidae sp. MBARI D1340-BT2 (assembly GCA_028752905.1). Taxonomy (NCBI): domain Eukaryota; kingdom Metazoa; phylum Porifera; class Demospongiae; order Poecilosclerida; family Cladorhizidae; species Cladorhizidae sp. MBARI D1340-BT2. The sequence goes on along the minus strand of JAQNBH010000007.1, from coordinate 20,349,856 downwards.
AAGCTTACTGGTGGGTGCTCCTTTAATTAAGCTTACTGGTGGGTGGTGCATTGGCTCCTTTAATTAAGCTTACTGGTGGGTGGTGCATTGTCTCCTTTAATTAAGCTTAGCATTGGCTCCTTTAAATAAGTTTACTGGTGGGTGGTGCATTGGCTCCTTTAATCAAGCTTACTGGTGGGTGGTGCATTGGCTCCTTTAATTAGGCTTACTGGTGGGTGGTGCATTGGCTCCTTTAATTAAGCTTACTGGTGGGTGGTGCATTGGCTCCTTTAATTAAGCTTACTGGTGGGTGGTGCATTGGCTCCTTTAATTAAGCTTACTGGTGGGTGGTGCATTGGCTCCTTTAAGCTTACTGGTGGGTGGTGCATTGGCTCCTTTAATTAAGCTTACTGGTGGGTGGTGCATTGGCTCCTTTAAGCTTACTGGTGGGTGGTGCATTGGCTCCTTTAATTAAGCTTACTGGTGGGTGGTGCATTGGCTCCTTTAATTAAGCTTACTGGTGGGTGGTGCATTGGCTCCTTTAATTAAGCTTACTGGTGGGTGGTGCATTGGCTCCTTTAATTAAGCTTACTGGTGGGTGGTGCATTGGCTCCTTTAATTAAGCTTACTAGTGGGTGGTGCATTGGCTCCTTTAATTAAGCTTACTGGTGGGTGGTGCATTGGCTCCTTTAAGCTTACTGGTGGGTGGTGCATTGGCTCCTTTAATTAAGCTTACTGGTGGGTGGTGCATTGGCTCCTTTAATTAAGCTTACTAGTGGGTGGTGCATTGGCTCCTTTAATTAAGCTTACTGGTGGGTGGTGCATTGGCTCCTTTAAGCTTACTGGTGGGTGGTGCATTGGCTCCTTTAATTAAGCTTACTGGTGGGTGGTGCATTGGCTCCTTTAATTAAGCTTACTGGTGGGTGGTGCATTGGCTCCTTTAAGCTTACTGGTGGGTGGTGCATTGGCTCCTTTAATTAAGCTTACTGGTGGGTGGTGCATTGGCTCCTTTAAGCTTACTGGTGGGTGGTGCATTGGCTCCTTTAATTAAGCTTACTGGTGGGTGGTGCATTGGCTCCTTTAATTAAGCTTACTGGTGGGTGGTGCATTGGCTCCTTTAATTAAGCTTACTGGTGGGTGGTGCATTGGCTCCTTTAATTAAGCTTACTGGTGGGTGGTGCATTGGCTCCTTTAATTAAGCTTACTGGTGGGTGGTGCATTGGCTCCTTTAATTAAGCTTACTGGTGGGTGGTGCATTGGCTCCTTTAATTAAGCTTACTGGTGGGTGGTGCATTGGCTCCTTTAATTAAGCTTACTAGTGGTTGGTGCACCACTTGTACTTCACCACCTCCGTGGGATTTAGTGAAGTAGGACACGAGTGGACAATACTGGGACTCCCTTATTGTTGTTGTTGTTGTTGTTGTTGTTGTTGCTGTTGTTGTTGTTGCTGTTGTTTTGCAGTTGAACTTGGTGTGAAGCCAGACTCTCTCCAAGTCAAGGGACAGAATTTATCAATCTACAGAGACTTCTTTGAATCAAAGTTCCTATGTGATACAGAACATTTTTATGTGACTGAAAGTAGTTCATTTCTAGAGAATAATCCTGTCACTGAGTACATGAAAAAGGTGGAGTCCCGGCTTCTAGAGGAGCAGAGGCGGGTGTCCGTGTACCTTCACGAAAGCACGCAGGATGAAGTAAGTGCCAGCCCTTGGATAAATAGGTACCCATTTTATTTTGGCACACTTGGGTGTTTAACCCCACTATGTCATGTGATCTGTTTGCCTGTCATGTGACTTGTGTTTGTATGACTGTGGTGTGTGCCTGTCATGTGACTGTTGTGTCTGTGTGCCTGTCATGTGACTGTTGTGTGTGTGTGCCTGTCATGTGACTGTTGCGTGTGTGTGCCTGTCATGTGACTGTTGTGTGTGTGCCTGCCATGTGACTGTTGTGTGTGTGCCTGTCATGTGACTGTTGTGTGTGTGCCTGTCATGTGACTGTTGTGTGTGTGTGTGCCTGTCATGTGACTGTTGTGTGTGTGTGTGCCTGTCATGTGACTGTTGTGTGTGTGTGTGCCTGTCATGTGACTGTTGTGTGTGTGTGCCTGTCATTTTAGTAGTGCATGCCAGTGCTGTGTGACTGTAGTATATACCTGTCATGTGACTGCTGCATGTATGTCATGTGACTGCTGTATCCAGTCATGTTTTTTGTATGTATCCCGTCACATGACTATCTTGTATGCTTATCACATGATTAGAGTGAGCACTGGCCTAATTTTTTATTCCGTGTATTTACAGGGTATTTCTTAGTTGCCTTAGCAGTTCACTGTCTCTGAAATATGCCGAGTCCAACCACTGGAGAGTTATGGACACTCTCGTCCTTTACACCGCTTAAATTACACCGCTTAAACGAATGTGATTTTATATTTATGGACACGGTATTTTTGTTGCAAGGCCTGAGCTCCTTGTGTCCATGCAGTGGGGGAGACTAGTGTGTCCATGCAGTGGGGGAGACAAGTGTGTCCATGCAGTGTGGGAGACAAGTGTGTCCATGCAGTGTGGGAGACAAGTGTGTCCGGGCAGTGGGGGAGACAAGTGTGTCCGGGCAGTGGGGGAGACAAGTGTGTCCATGCAGTGGGGGAGACAAGTGTGTCCAGGCAGTGGGGGGACAAGTGTGTCCATGCAGTGGGGGAGACAAGTGTGTCCGGGCAGTGGGGGAGACAAGTGTGTCCGGGCAGTGGGGGAGACAAGTGTGTCCAGGCAGTGGGAGAGACAAGTGTGTCCATGCAATGGGGGAGACAAGTGTGTCCGGGCAGTGGTGGAGACAAGTGTGTCCAGGCAGTGGGAGAGACAAGTGTTTCCGGGCAGTGGGGGAGACAAGTGTGTCCGGGCAGTGGGGGAGACAAGTGTGTCCGGGCAGTGTGGGAGACAAGTGTGTCCATGCAGTGGCGGAGACAAGTGTGTCCGGGCAGTGGGGGAGACAAGTGTGTCCGGGCAGTGGGGGAGACAAGTGTGTCCATGCAGTGTGGGAGACAAGTGTGTCCATGCAGTGTGGGAGACAAGTGTGTCCGGGCAGTGGGGGAGACAAGTGTGTCCATGCAGTAGGGGAGACAAGTGTCTCCAGGCAGTGGGGGAGACAAGTGTCTCCAGGCAGTGGGGGAGACAGGCATCGTGCATGGCTTGTCTGGTGCTCATAAGTGTTTTGTCATGCGGTCTTTAGCCAGGTTTCGATTGGCCGCCGAGCCTTATTCGTCGTTACTAATAAACTTTTAAAACTGTTCATGTCACAAGAAAGCAAACACAATAAGCTGCAGGTTAGTGTAAGAATCAGGTCCATTGAGGCAAACAAAAGCTGCGCATGACTACGTCGCTGTGTCAAAATGAAACATACAAGCCATTCAGGAGCGCCTCCTTCCTCAAGAGTGAAGGGCCTTCCATGTAGGCATGAATGCCTAGAGAAGAGGGGGTTCCTGAAACAGCAGTCAAGGCCAGGGAGAAGGAAGTTCATGACGGCAGTTACGATTGTCAGCCATTAAAAAAATATATATATAAATGAAAAATGATCGTGCTCACTCCCACAAATTGTAAGTGAAGTTTTAATGCTATTTTATAACCAGAGTGCCATCTACAGGCCATGTGCCACCAATAATCCAATAATGTGAATGCATTCTGTTCAGATTTCATAATTGCTTTCGTGAAACAATGTCAGTGTTCTGTGTGTACATGGCTGTGGGGTCCATCGGTTCATTAATGAAGTACGCACTCTACTCCGTGGTTGTAACGGGAACTGCGTGTCACGAAACAGGACAAAAGATTTATGGACTGTGTTCATGTTTTTCTTTTTGCCTGCTAGCTAGCCAGAACATGTGAGCAGGTGTTCATCGAGAAATACCTGGACGTCTTCTACAAGGAGTTCATTTCTCTTCTTAACAACGAAAGAGACGAAGGTATGTGTGATGAGAAGGGCATAGGGATGATTGGTAGATGTGATAACTGTAACACAATCTGAGAAAAGAAAGGGCGTCAATTGCACGAATAATCAAATTTCTAATTTTGAGGGTTTGGTACCAGGCAAAGGGAGCACAGAATTACCTATGGAATGGAACTTGAATCTGCCTGTGAAATCCATGCTGACCTAAAGGTATGGAAAACCTGAAGGCAGAGGCTAAGCACTAATAGATAAACCTGAAGGCAGAGGCTGAGCACTAATAGATAAACCTGAAGGCAGAGGCTAAGCACTAATAGATAAACCTGAAGGCAGAGGCTAAGCACTAATAGATAAACCTGAAGGCAGAAGCTAGTAACTAATAGATGAACCTGAAGGCAGAGGCTAGCACTAATAGATAAACCTGAAGGCAGAGGCTAAGTACTAATAGATAAACCTGAAGGCAGAGGCTAAGCACTAATAGATAAACCTGAAGGCAGAGGCTGAACACTAATAGATGAACCTGAAGGCAGAGGCTAAGCACTAATAGATAAACCTGAAGGCAGGAGGCTAAGCACTAATGATATACCTGAAGGCAGAGGCTAAGCACTAATAGATAAATCTGAAGGCAGAGGCTGAGAGCACTAATAGATAAACCTGAAGGCAGAGGCTAAGCACTAATAGATAAATCTGAAGGCAGAGGCTAAGCACTAATAGATCAATCTGAAGGCAGAGGCTAAGCAAATCTGAAGGCAGCTGAGCACTAATAGATAGTAGGATTTGGAAGTCTATCTTTGAATTAAGTTTTCTGTACAACTGGTCAATTATCTCAGGCCCTGTTGCAATGCTCTAGATATGGTGCAATAGCAACACTGACTTCTACTGCCGAAACCTCTTGTTCCATATTGTTCATGTCCCCTTCCTAGCTACATGTGGCGAAACTTTTCTTGTCTTTGTGCAGATCTTGGACGAATGTACTCTCTCATTCTGCGCGTTCCGATTGGAATGGCGGAACTGCGTAAGAGATTTGAGAACCACGTGCACTCTCAGGGACTCTGTGCTGTGGAGAAGTGTGGAGAATCTCTGTTCAATGTTAGTGTGTGTGTGTCTTCTTGTGGGTGCAGCTGTTCTCTGGTGTTCCTAGCAGTTGGTTGCTGTGTGATGTTGGGCTGTGCTGAGAAACAGCCGAAGTTATGTTTCTGCTTACCTTAGCATGTTCTGCCCGACTGTGTTCGCACATGCCCAGGCATTCACCACCACTACAGTGTATCATACATGGTTAGGGGGGCGGGGCAACCTTTCTTTGAAGCACCATGTGGAGTCCTTCCCCAGGAAATGTTTGTCTATTAAAAATTATTTTTCTCTGAGATGGGTGTTGTGGATTGAAGGTTGTCAAGGTGAACAGATGGTTACTAGACCTTGAGGCTGAGCCAAAGCACAGGATGGATAGAGTCTTTTTGTGTTTCCACCCCCTCCATGACCCCCTGTTGTTTATTTCCACCCCCTCCATGACCCCCTGTTGTTTATTTCCACCCCCTCCATGACCCCCTGTTGTTTATTTCCGGATCTCTAGGTCTGCATGAAGCTATGCCAGGCTGGCAATCTCACCTTTTCTGTTATCAACAGCAAAAAAAAAATAGGTCAATAGGTCAAGTGAAAGCAAGTGTTTTTTTAAATTTTATTTATTTGTTTGTTTGTTTGTTTGTTAGTTTGTTTGTTAGTTATTTAATGTATTTATTTATTTATTTTTATTTTGTTTGTTTTTATTTGTTTATTTATATATGTATTTGTTTATTTATTTGTTTATTTATTTATTTATATTTATTTATTTAATTATTTATTTGTGTTAATTTATTTATATTTTTAATTTATTTTTATTTGTTTATTTTTATTTGTTTATTTATTTTTATTTGTTTATTTATTTTTGTTTGTTTATTTATTTAATTAATTTAAAAAAAATTATTATTTTTACATGGGACTGTCAATTTGCTGTCAATTTGCTGAGTGGTCCAGTAGCCATATGTAGCTTGAGCAACTGCTGGCATGAGAGCTTGTAGTATTTGTGTCAATGTTGGTTACCCTTCAAAGAACTCTTAACTGACATACATACATACACTTTCTTAGTAATCATTTAATCATCAGCTAGATGCTCTAGTCTGACAAGACTAGTACAAATGATTCCTAGGGCTATGGTTGGCAAGACGACTAGAGCAGTTGAGATGTGGAATGATTAAACATATGAAGTTGATGTCAAGGTTTTGAAGAGATGCATTACGTTGCTTGAGGACATTTGCTACCAACAGGTGGTAACTCAGCCTTCCTCGCTCGTTCACTTGCTTGTGTCCCTGCAGGAGCCGAAGCTGTATGTGCACTCACTGTTTGAGATCTACAACAAGTACCACGCAATGGTGCAGACGGCCTTCAAGGAGGACCAGGGGTTCCTGCAGGCACTGGATAAGGTATGCACGTGGGAGAGAGCTGTGGCTTTTTACCTGCGGCTGTATATGCGCAAAGTAGGTAATACAGTCCAGCGGGTAAGTGTGTGAGTGGTGCTGTGTGTGTGTATATATATTATTACACGAGTCAGAGTGGAATATATCAGCATGAGCATGTGGCTGTATTTTCATGAGCCAAAGGCGAGTGACTCGCCATATTCCACGATAAGTTCTTTATTCTATGCTTGATGCTTGATATACTCATAATACTAGTAACAGTGGACTGATACCATCTATACCACACATTGAAATCACTTCTAGTGGTCTTGGCAGTATTCATAGCTTTATTGCTGGGAAATAACCCAGCAATAAATTGCTTAATTAATCCTCTCACCTGTGTAAGCATCATATATGGCGCAAAACTAAATGACCTCCATTAAATTAATTGACCGTTTGCATACAAAGCCTGAAATTTTGCACAAGCATGCCCAAAGCTTTGTTCTATCGCAAACAAAAGTATTAAGAACACGTGACGTGGGTAAGCATGGTAAACGTGACGTCAAACTTCACTTCAGGTATCTCGAAAAGTTATGGCGATCCATTCTAGAATAAATGAAGTTATTGACCAGCTTTTCCAGTATGATTTCGGCTTCTCCAAGAACGAAAGCAGTAAAGATGATGGAGATAGTGTGTAGACTTACCTGGGAACAATGAAGTTGACTGTGATGCAGTAACAGCTCTGAGGAGTGCTGTTGCCTGTTATCCAGTAGTTAGTATTTGCCGTACACCATCATGTGAAGCTTTGATGGCACTGATAATCAGCTGAACTTCTTCAGAGGTAGGTACTGATGAATAGAGGTTAGGTCAAGCATAGTAGTTGTATACAAAGCTAGCATAAAGTTAGCATAATTCTAGTACTAGACAGTATGTTCTTTCCATGTTTAGTCCCCAAAGGTGGCTCCTGCTCGTCGTGGGCATAGTCGTGGTTGTGGTCATGGCAACCCTCTTGGTCCCTCTACCTTTCTGGTCTCCCACTTCATAGTGACAGCTTCAAGGCAAAGAAATTCCTTGAATTATTTTGATGAGCTCTGGTCAATGTTGGTGACCAATAATTGCTCGGATAAAGCTGATCTCTGATTTACATCATGTAACCATGTCTAATGGATGCAAAGGACATTATTTTTAATCTTCAAAATTATGGTAATGATATTTGCATTGTTTGATGCTAATCAACCAACATTTATCATAATTTTAAGAAAACAGCTTTATCTTTTTCACTCCTGTTTTTATAGCGAGATTAATGGAAATGTGGTTTGTTGCTAAGCAACAAAAGTTTGTTACATTTGTTTATTAACTCATTAGCTATCACCTGATGTGTGGTTGCTATGGAATATTCTTCACCTTTCTTGCAATAAAATAATGTGAAAATCATACCTCTGGTAGAATATCCCCGCTGTAAATCTGCCGGTGGAAGGGTTAATTGCTTTGTCATCTGCTTCTGCTGTCTTGGAAGATGTTGCCATGGTTCTTGAAAGTGGTAGTTAATGATTACGCGCATGTGCAGTAGAGCATTAGATAACCACATTGTAATATGGGAGAATATCTAATGTCATGCCTATAGGGAAATACTACAGTGGGTATATAAAGTATTAGTGGAATATGGGAGAATATCTAATGCCATGCCTAGAGGAAAATACTACAGTGGTATATCAAGTATTAGTGGAATATGGGAGAATACCTAACGCCATGCCTATAGGAAGATGCACAGTGAGTATGTCAAGTATATATAAAAAATATTTTTAGAGCTTGAAACATCCTCCCAGCAGAATCTCCCTAACCAAGGAACATTTACATTATAGGCCAAGTGTGATAATTAAATGTCACCTAGAACCATTATCCACAGGTATCTCATCAACTCAATACTTAGCTAGACAGGTCTATATAACAGTTATATTATTGCCTTATAAGGTCTGGCTGGGTTTCAGGGCTATATAGCAGCCTATTTAAAGGAGCCAAGCAATGAAGAGGACCCTGAGATTGGTGAACTGTTTGTAAGCTGAATTATAGGTATTAACCTATAACTTGTTGGTCATCTGGCCCCTCAGCCAGGTAAATCCACAACACACAAAAATATTCCAAAACACACACGTACACACACAACTTAACAATGAACATTCCTACCCCAGCATAAAACCATTGTACCTGCAAGGTAAGGTGTATACACTAGCTATACCCACAGTGTCTGTAGTCCCCAGCCTAGCGGCAGTGAAGCTCACTGGTCGTGTTGGTGGACTTGGTTCTGACTTGTGCTGGGCTGGAGACTGGGCCTAGGTTTTGGGAAAATGGACTTCAGTGGGTCATCTCGCCTGATCTGATGTTCATGAGACTGGAGCAGACTTTTCTCTTCTCCGACTAGGACTGTGAGCCCCTTGCACTAGCTTTCTCTCTCTCCTGTCTAGTGTCGGCAAAGAAGACAGAAAAAACCAACACAGCATCAGAAGTAGTGGATCTTTGCCTAGAATAAAAGCTCTGATGGCAACAGATTAATCCGACCCCTCAGAACTTTTTGTACTGCACAGTTATTATGCCTCACCTCTGTGCCTAGAACAAGCCTCTATGAGAACAGTTATTATACCTCACCTCTGTGCCTATAACAAGCTGTCTCTATGAGAACCAAGCTGCCTCTATGAGAACAGCTATTATGCCTCACCTCTGTGCCTAGAACAAGCTGTCTCTATGAGAACAGTTATTGTGCCTCACCTCTGTGCCTAGAACAAGCCTCTATGAGAACAGTTATTATACCTCACCTCTGTACCTAGAACAAGCCTCTATGAGAACAATTATTGTGCCTCACCTCTGTGCCTAGAACAAGCTGCCTCTATGAGAACAGTTATTATGCCTCACCTCTGTGCCTAGAACAAGCTGTCTCTATGAGAACAGTTGTTATGCCTCACCTCTGTGCCTAGAACAAGCTGTCTCTATGAGAACAGTTATTATGCCTCACCTCTGTGCCTAGAACAAGCTGTCTCTATGAGAACAGTTATTATGCCTCACCTCTGTGCCTAGAACAAGCCTCTATGAGAACAGTTATTATGCCTCACCTCTGTGCCTCTAACAAGCTGTCTCTATGAATTAAAATTAGAAACAACATGCACACTTAAATTGTCAGAATTTACAATAGATTATTATTATTTGTAGGCGTGTGCTAAATTTGTGAACAGTAACGCTGCCACAGCCGGCCCTAGAGCCTCGTCCAAGTCACCCGAGTTACTAGCGAGGTACTGCGACGTGCTGCTCAAGAAAAGGTTGGCACACTATCATTCCATTACTGTTGTTGCTGTTGTTATTGTTGTTGTTGTTATTATAGTTGCTGTTAGTTGCTGTTGTTATTGTTGTTGTTATTATAGTTGCTGTTATTATTGTTGTTATTATAGTTATAGGTCTAGTTGCTGTTATTATTGTTGTTATAGTTATAATTGTTGTTATAGTTATAGTTGCTGTTATTATTATTGTTATTATTGTTGTTATTGTTATAGTTGCTGTTATTATTGCTGTTATTATTGTTATTATAGTTGCTGTTATCATTGTTGTTATAGTTATAGTTGCTGTTATTATTGTTGTTATTATTGTTGTTAGTTATAGTTGCTGTTATTATTATTGTTATTATTGTTGTTAGTTATAGTTGCTGTTATTATTATTGTTGTTATAGTTATAGTTGCTGTTATTATTGTTGTTATAGTTGCTGTTATTATTGTTGTTATTGTTATAGTTGCTGTTGTTATTGTTGTTGTTATAGTTGCTGTTATTATTTATTATTTGTTATTACAGTATAGTTGATGTTATTATTATTGTTGTTATAGTTATAGTTGCTGTTATTATTGTTATAGTTGCTGTTATTATTGTTGTTGTTATTATTATAGTTGATGTTGTTGTTGTTGTTATTATTGCTAAGCATGTCAGTGGTTTGGTAGCACTAGTATTAAGGCAGTTTCTTGACAATATGCACAGTTCAAAGAACCCCGATGAGACCGAGCTGGATGATGCCCTACAGAATGTTGTAAGTCTTAGTTCATAGAGCAAGCCACACATTGCAGATAATGGTGTGCATATTTATTATATTATATACTTATTTATTTATTAGATGGTGATTTTTCGATATGTGGACGACAAGGATGTTTTCCAGAAGTTTTATTCCAAGATGCTGGCTAAGCGACTTGTTCAAGGAAACTCGTCATCTGACGATGCAGAGGTGAGTATGAGAGCTGTTCAACTATTGACTACTCACTTAATTATTGGGGGGGGGGGGGTAATAGAGAAAGGTCTTGGCCTCCCCAGTCTCTTTAATTTTCTTGTCCAACTCCTTGATGAAGGAGGTGGCCTCATTACCAAATACACCCGTGATCTCACAACCAAGAGAAACTTTATTGTTGTTGTTGTTGTTGTTGTTATTATTACCAAATACACCCGTGATCTCACAACCAAGAGAAACTTTATTATTATTATTGTTGTTGTTGTTATTGTTGTTATAAATATACCCGTGATCTCACAACCAAGAGTTATTATTATTATTGATGTTGTTGTTGTTATTATTATTACCAAATACACCTGTGGTCTCGCAACCAAGAGGAACGAAATAATAAATGTCTCTGATGGAATGGTACTCGGCTGGTTCTTCAGGATCTCATCCCTGTTGGCAGCCGCTCAAGGATCCCCAGACCTTAACTCTGCATATGAGGGAGCAAACGTGTCTGAAAACATGCAAGCACCTAACCATTCTTCCAAGGCAGAGTTGGTGCCTGTTGGGCTGTTTGCCATCCTCACGATTCAAGCACTGGTTCCAGGTGAGAGCGGATTTTGGCGGGACATAGAGACCTTTGGATAACGTCACTGATAGCAGCATGTTGAGAGTGGCGACCCTGACTCTTTCTGCAATTAAGTTCATGAGTGTCCTTCTGGTCAACTGGAGCTCCACACTGAAGGAGAGGTGAGGACTGCAGAGAGGTGCACCAAGACCTGTGGCTACACAAATCACTCCATCCTCAGACCTGCAGACATAGGGAGGGCATGGAGCCAGGCACGTGCTTCACTCTTGGTGGCTGCTCTAATACGAGCACGTGCAGTATTACCTGTTGCTCTTTCCAAAAGCTTGTCTGGGCAGGTCTTCACATGTGGAGTGTCCCAGGACTCGTGGGCACTTCACATGTGGAGTGTCCCAGGACTCATGGACACCTCACATGTGGAGTGTCCCAGGACTCGTGGGCACTTCACATGTGGAGTGTCTCAGGACTCGTGGGCACCTCACATGTGGAGTGTCCAAGGACTCATGGGCACCTCACATGTGGAGTGTTCCAGGACTCGTGGACACCTCACATGTGGAGAGTCCCAGGACTCATGGACACCTCACATGTGGAGTGTCCCAGGACTCGTGGGCACTTCACATGTGGAGTGTCCCAGGACTCATGGACACCTCACATGTGGAGTGTCCCAGGACTCATGGCGCACCTCACATGTGGAGTGTCCCAGGACTCATGGACACTTCACATGTGGAGTGTCCCAGGACTCATGGACACTTCACATGTGGAGT